>JAAXCT010002050.1:0-99864 GCA_012490785.1 Eragrostis nindensis
ATCTAACTTGTTAAGATAAACTGAACATATAGCAATGAAATTCTCTGGTACTGAACCTGAGTACTAAATGTCACTAGTCAACCTAATATATCTGCTCATGTTAATACTAATTTGTGTACCTTGTCCAAGATGACATGAATTCATATGCGGTTCAAAATTATATCAGGAGGCTCAGTGCTTTATCAGTTTATCTTCCAAGCACAAAGAACATTGTAGTCTCGTATCAAAATAAAAAGGCTCAGTTTCTTTTTTCCCTAGTGAAGTTACCACCGATACTTTAATCATACTTCAATATACAGGTGACGAAACAATTCTATGAATGTTGTGTGGCATCTGAATGAATGACTTTTGACTGGCCGTTGCTTTCACGTTTTGTTTTCCCGTTATATAAAAATGTGTCTGGCATGTGTTAGGGTGTACTGGCCTGTCCCACTATTGAAAAAAACTCAGCTCTGGCAGCAAGACCACCACTTCCGGGTATTGCATTAAGAGAAGAAACATCTCACTGCAGGACTGAGAAAGCACCCTGAAGCCCCGGCCAACCGGGCATCTGCCCAGATGCAGCCAGGACACTCCTGCAGGCTACATGTATATCTGAACCGCAGCACTGGAGCAGCAGGGGGCGAGGGGTGTTTTATTTTTTACCCAGGCCTGTTTTAAACTCACTCCGTTGGGGAGTCAAACCCTAAACCTAAACTGTATTAGAGAGTCCTAACTATTAGGCTAGGACCCCGTTCGCCCTGTCCTAGTCTTAGACAGTAATGTCACATTTTGTCAGCAGACAAACAAAAGTTCTGTGGATTTGATGCTGATATATGAATGCATACCAATTTAAGTTCTCGTGCATTTTTTCTCATGCAGATAACAGTCCTCGTTTAGGTGGACAATACCTGAGCAACCTAGGTTTTAAGTAGCTGTAGCCTTTTTTTCATAATGGAAAGAAAGGAGAAATTCCATAGGTTAAGTTTATTGTTCCTTTCTTGAATATTGTAACTTGATGCATATCTACTTTTGAGTGACATATCAAACATTTCCCCGTAATCACTGTGAATATTCACCCTATCACTCTGTTATAGAAGTATGTTTATTAGACATTGTTCATGTTTATCAACATTTTGCCCTTCATTGTTTCTACTCATTTTTTAGATTGCTGAACTCGTTGCACACTGTACTTATAACTATACTATTTTTCCAGTCGGACCTTGGGAGATGCTCCTTCAGCAATCACTTACTATGAAGAAAGTGCCGAGTTCCTTTCAAAATTGCCTAGAAAAGATCTTGAGGTGTATCCAATTTCAAAATGGCATGTTGGCATGAAAAGTATTCCTTCTGTTAATTTAGCTTTACATTTATGCCCAGTTGGTTCACACACTCTCTGTTTCACTAAATAAAATTGGAGACCTTCGCTACTATGAAGGGGACCTGCAATCTGCACGAAGCTATTATGCTCGTTCATTGGATGTTCGCAGAAATGCAGTGAAAGAACACTCAGCAGTGGCCTCCCAGGTAATTCCTCTTCTGTCAGTCATAATTAGGCATATCTCTAAATGTGATAGTCATTTATTTTGTATTATAGAAAAGCAATCTAAGGAACCTGGTGCATCCTTCTCCTTTGTCCGTACTCTAGCTGGTGATAAGTCCAATTGCTGCTGGACTTCTTTCGGGGAAAACAAAACAAAATAGAATAAAATAAACTGCTAGTTATTACTTGTTTGGAGAATATTGCTTTACCGTTATGCTTATGCATTTATAACAGACATAGACTACTATGTTGCTGTTCTCATATTGGCACAGCTATAGTGCTCATGGACTTGCACACAATGCAGAGAAGATAGAAGAAAAAATAGCTGAGGACCCTCAAAACAACAGTCTAGTGCATTTTTATCTGCAGGAAATTTGCTTTTGGAAGCAAGTATTAATAGACTATACTAGACTTACATGTTGCTAAGGACACAACCTATAATAAAGTGCGGATTTGACTATACATGCACTGAGAGAGTTTGCGAGCGGAATTTTACAACAGTCAGAGTCTTTCTTCTGGACATCATACCAGCAACCCAGCCAAAATACAAATGTGAAGCTGTTTTAATATTCTCTTAACAGTATCGATAGTAAAAAATATTCTTGATGTATTCACTCGAGTCTATAACATTTCATTCATTCAAATCAATAAAAACATTATGCTTTGGCATTTTGCTGCTGATATTTTATCAAATTTGACCTTGCTAGGATTAAAAGTCTCTCCTTTTTAGCACAATCTGCACTTCTGCAGTACTGGAATGCAAACATTGGATTCCTTCCTTTGCATTCGCTCCTATATTTTTTTTTGATATTTCCTTTGCTTTCTTTCATTCAATATTAATATCACTGTTATTCCTATAAATGTTCTTTTTCGGAATGGTTTAGTTTGACCTGTCAAGCTTGATATTTGTTCAGCCAGGGTTTAACTGTTTGTTTTCGAGCTAAACTGGTGCATAGAACATATAGATGATTCCGAATGTGATTTTTTTAAAAATGTGCTGTAATTTGATCTTGCAACTTCTCTTGCCAAAGGTGCGGATGTTGATAGAAATCTTGGGAATGAAAGCACTGCTGTTGAGGGTTTCCAGGAAGCAATTAATTGCCTCGAGAAGTTGAAGCTGGGTTCTGAGCAGGCTAGCCTTGAGCAAAGGGTAGCTATTATTTACCCCTATTGTACCTTCCTATCATTCCTCTTATGTGTTGTTCTGTGCTAATCTTACTCTACTGTTGCAGCGCTGCTCTGTTCTTGACTTTCTACATAACCAATTGGCATATAAGTAAGGTATGCCATCATTATTCTTATGAGGCTTACAGGAGTTGCTATAATTGGTAACTATTGTGTGTGCCATGACGTGAATGTTGTTGCGACATAAGTTAAGTGCTCTCGCATTGTAAATATATACTGTCTGATATGTGAGGAGTTCCTTGATGGCTGTCAGTATGGCTTGGGCCAACCATTTGGGTTGTTTCCACAGTTTCGACCTTAAAACGGTCGTAAAATAGTTCTTGCTTACAAGTCATACATAAATGTAATCTCATTGTACATTAACAATAAGATGAGGAAATAATAAGACTCCTATCCCTTGCTGTTTTCATATTTTATTGGCCTTTATGTATTCTTGATCAGGAGTATAGAAGAGAGGTATAATTCAGATCTTTGACCAGAGGCAGGTCTTACTTGACAAATATTTACAACTTATTCAAATTCAACCCATTGTGACACACTAGCATTTTGGTTTTTCTTTGATGGACAATCCTTGAGTAAAATTAGCTACCCTATCTAGGAAAGATGTGTCATGCGTGTCTTGGGGTGCTGCTGGGTACCGGCATTTGTTGGACCTAAACTATTTTCCTGACTACTGCTGTCTCTGAATGTTCCGCGAGAATGAATTGCGGTGTACAATCTGTTGGAATTCTGACTCATTTGAGCATCTAACTGAATAAGAGGAGTTAGAAGATATCATCTATAAAAGGATGTCAGGTGATATTTTATAGCTTGGATTATCATAAAGGCAAATACTTCTTAGCTAGTACTATCAGAAAGGTTATGCCTAAAGCAAGCAGCAAACATAAGGAGTCCTGTTAGATGCGGACTGCTCTTTGAGTTGATCAGAAAATGCCACACAAGTGCTTTCGCTAATATATCCTTACTTTATGAAAAGATGTATATATCATACCTAATTAAAGCATTTCATTCATCATGAAAGGGAAATAACTCAAAGGGGGAACCTCATTTTTTTTCCCTCTCCTTTAACCTGTCATGTAGATACACATATGCGACCGATTTCTTTAGCTAACATCTCCCCCTCTTTTCTTCCTTTTTGATGCTTTTCCCACATCTCTCTTCTTTTCCTCTTTTTTTCTCCAGGCACTTCTTTTGTGGCATTTGCTTGGCGTTTTTAATTATTTTGTTTCGAATCATGAACTCCGTCTTTTGTGTGGCTTTTGGACCATATATATCGGGAGAGGAGAGAGGGCCAATTCAAGGTGGCTTTTGACCGTGTTGTTCATCAGGAACAATTGTTTTGACCACTAATTTGCCGCCTTGCACGCATCTTCGATCGAGCTAGATGTTGAAATGTTTGTCTCGTTAATTCTCTTTCCAGGATAATTTCTTCACTGAACAAGTAAGACGAATACGAACAATTTCGATAACTCATTTTTGGTATGTGTGCATGCAGTATCTTTCCTTTGCTGTGCCAGCCATCGACTTGACTGCTACAGCTCGACGCTTCTCGATCCAAAGTACGTAGTGATCGAGAGAGCAGAGAAAGATCGAGATCGATGGATCACGTACGCCGTTTCCGATGCACAATGTATTCCTTTCTTGCTGGTTCTCTTGTTAGTTGTCAGACAGAGCGAGAGGCGAGGCTAGGCTCGCTGCTGCATGCGTCACTCCGTCGATCGATCAACTGTTGCATGCGTGCGTGCATGCATGCTTCAGGTGGGCCTCCAACCTCGTCAAACGATTCCGATCATTGCGGTGCACAAAACGCGCGTGCAGGCAGGCATGCATGGTGCAGCGCGGATCGAGATGTTGCTACTTGCTAGTCACCCATCACGTATAGAGAGAGCACCAATGAAGCAACACACAGCATGCCACGGCTACTAATCTTTTGCTTTAATTACTGTCTATAGATTTTGAGATTAAAAATTACATGGAGTAATTATCAACAATTCTATATATATGTTAGATTGCTGCCTAGTCTACTCTGTCATGCACATTTGGAGTAATCTTCTCTGAAAATGATTCTCTGTGTGAGAAGCTAATCTCTGAAGGGAAGAAACTCTTACAGGACAAAGGAAATCAGGAGAAGCTACGATTTTCAGTTCCCAACGTCTTAGCTCATGTCAAAAAACTACTTCATCGAAACAGTCTAGAATCACTTATTTTGAAAAATAACGTTTCATACAAGTTCATTGATTCTGCCTGAGAACATATAGCCCGTGAAGCTTCGCGAAACGCATTAGTGTAGCAGTTTCAAGGCAACTCATCGAAATGCATCACAGAAATAAAGTTCGTAACAATGTAAAAAAAGAACTTTGATAGTTTTGGTACACACATGTGGAGCCACATCATCTTTTCCATTTATACGGAGCTGATCAGAGATTGAGTGCTTGAGAGGGAGGGAATCAGGGAATATTGGTGCGTGCGTGGCTTTTTACAGCCACATGCGCTGCACACATTCCATAAACAGTAAAGCGCAGGACACACCAACAGCCAATTTGACGTGCCCGGCCGGCCCTACAAAGAGATACACATACACTGCTCTCCAATATCTTCGAGTCACTGGACTACTAAAAGAGGGTCATAGGTAGCAACAGGATTCAGCCAGGCATCATCAGTTGCCCAGTTGCTTGCTCGTGTCCCTACGTCTCTTGCGATCGCCACTACTGGTGCAAGCAGGATGCGATCCGGCGGCTGCGCGGTGCAGCAGGCGCTGGCCGCGGAGGCGGCGGCCGTGGTGCGGCAGGCGGTGGCGCTGGCGCGCCGCCGCGGGCACGCGCAGGTGACCCCGCTCCACGTGGCCAGCTCCATGCTCTCGGCGGCCGGGCTCCTCCGCGCCGCGTGCCTCCTGTCCCACTCCCACCCGCTGCAGTGCAAGGCCCTCGAGCTCTGCTTCAACGTCGCGCTCAACCGCCTCCCCACAGCCGCCGGCCCCGCCGCCGCCATGTTCCACCACCACGCCGGGTACGGCGCCGGCGGGCAGTACCACCACGCGCCGCCCGTGCTGTCGAACGCGCTCGTCGCCGCGTTCAAGCGCGCGCAGGCGCACCAGCGCCGCGGCGCCGTGGAGGGACAGGCGCCGCCCTCGCCTGCGGCGCTCGCCGCCGGTAAGGTGGAGCTCGAGCAGCTCATCGTCTCCATCCTCGACGACCCCAGCGTGAGCCGCGTCATGCGCGAGGCCGGCTTCTCCAGCTCCCAGGTCAAGGCCAACGTCGAGAAGGCCGTCTCGTCTTCGCCGCCGGACCACCACTCCACCACCACCACCACGACAAGCTCCGGTCACGCGAGCAATAGGCGCGCCCCCAACGCCGCGGCCGCCAAGGCCGCCGTCGACGACGACGCCATGCGCGTGCTCGACTGCATGGCCGGCGACGGGGGCAAGCAGCGGCGGCGCGCGGCCGTGGTCGTCGTCGGCGAGGCCGCGGAGGGCGTGGTGAAGGCGGTGATGGACCGGGTGAGCAAGGGCGAGCTGCACCACCGGCACGAGCGGCTCAAGAGCCTCCAGTTCGTGCCACTGTCCGCGGCGGCGTTCCGGGGCATGGCGAGGGAGGAGGTGGACGCCAGGACCGGCGACCTGCGCGCGCTCGTGCGCCAGGGCTGCGCCGCGGGCAAGGGCGTCGTGCTCGTGCTCGAGGACCTCGCGTACGCCGCCGACGCGTGGGCCGCCGCGTCGGAGAGGAGGAGGACGGCGACGCGCGACGACCATTGCGGCTACTGCCCCGTCGAGCACGGCGTCATGGAGGTGAGCGGCTTGGTGACCGCCGCCGGCAGAGGCCTCGACAGGTTCTGGCTGCTAGGGTTCGGGAACAATCAGGCTTACATCAAGTGCAGAGCTGGGCAGCCGTCCCTCGAGGCTGTGTGGGAGCTGCACCCGGTCGTCGTGCCGGACGGCGGCGGCGTAGCCTTAAGCCTCAGCTGCACCAGGTGCGTAGCTTTTGACTGTGACTTGTTTTATAACAAAAAAAAACTCGACCTGCCCGGGGAAGAACCGCCCCCGACGGCATTGCATTAAGAAGAAGAGCCTTCTCACGCAGGCCGAGAAAACCCCCGAACCCCCTCCCCATCTGTACACAGGGACTCGGCCGTTGTGAGCTGCGGCGCGAGTCTTAACCATGTGCTTTGAACTGGGGAGGACGAGGGGATTTTTTTCACCGCGCTACAGTACCGCTACAGTACCGCGCGCTTTGGTGCCGCAGCATGGGTTCGAACCCGGGGCGACAGGGGGCAACGCCCCTGGAGCACCTCGCTCTAGCCACTCGGGTCGCCCAGCGCAGGTGACTTGTTTTATAACAAGATTACATCTTAGTTGTGCCAGGAAGCTAATTTGCCAATGACTAACGTGCGTCGATCGGTGCTGGATGATTATTTGTTCTTCCAGTGAGGCCCAACAAGCTAGCCAAGAAAGATCAAGAACGGGTTCGACCTTCGTCAATGGTGCAGCAGCTGATCGGAGTGATCTCATTGCCCGTGCGGAGGCGGTTACGGAGAAGCCTAATCTACCGCAATGGCTTCGTGGGTACCAAGAGTCAGATCAAAATGGACAAGAGAGCTGCAGCACCAGTTTGCAGGTACATCGATCGGTGACCACCGAAAATTTTTATTTATTATCATTTCTTCCCATGGTACATATATACTGATGCATGGCTAAGTTATTCACCATCTTTATCAGATCTCTCCTCCCGATTAATAATGTCTTTATAATGTTTAGACAGTACTTGTAGTTTAGTTTTTTTACTAATGACAAGTTTCTTCTGTCCACAGCTGCGAGAATGGAACACCAATTGCAATGGATCAGCGGCACACCCCACATCCGAGCTTACCTTGAGCTTCTCCTCACCAGCTAGTACTACTTCTCCAGCTACTTCTCCAATCTTTGGCTTTGCCAACAACTACAACAGCAACTTGATGATGAGCTGCAAACCATGGCAATTCTTGCCAATGCAACCTTTGATGAACCACCGGTCTGATGACGCAACGGCCAACTCATACGATCATCACACATTGCATGCAAACCATAGCCCGGAATCCTACTCAGTGTCCAATTCATCCGAAGGTGGAGCAGTGTTGCAGCCTAAATTCACAGAACTCACAGCAGAAAATCTCAAAATTCTCTGCAACTCACTCGAGAATTGTGTCCCACATCACAAGGATGTGGTTGCTGATATTGCAAGCGCTGTCCTCAAGTGCCGGTCTGGCATGACAAGGAGGACGACTAAATGGCACAAAGAGAAGCCAAATATGGCAACATGGTTGTTGTTCCATGGAAGTGATAATGCTGGCAAGAAAGCAGTGGCTCAGGAGCTGGCAAGGGTTGTATTCGGTTCTTGCGCCGACTTTACCTCCATCTCACTAGCCAGTTACACCCCGGTGCACTCCAAGTCCAGCTGCGGGGAGACTGTCCTTAAGAGGCAAAGATCACTAGACAATGGACATGGCTATGCTCAAAGGTTGTATGAAACAATACTTGAGAGCCCACATCGGGTGATAATGATCGATGGTGTCGATCAGTTGGAATATGACTCAGAGGTTAGTATCAGGAACGCAATAAAAAATGGAAGAGTTATGAGTTGCAATGGTGATGAGATCAGTTTGGAGGATGCCATCGTAATACTGAGTTGTGAAGCACTCGATTCGAGGTCCAGCTGTTCTTCACCCCAACTCAAGCAAAGGGCCATCGATAATGAAGGCGATGAAGGGAATGGCATGCACATAGAGAAGGGAACAGAGCCTTCTTGTTTTAGGTTTGATTTGAATGCATGTGTGCAGGATGGAGAAGGGGAGGAAATGGGTGCTTCTGACAATATTATGAGGATCCTGGATGTTGTGGACGGTGTGTTCTTGTTTCAATTAAGGGAGAATTTGTGATACAGTATACCTTGCTTCATTGATCAAAGAATTAGTTTAGAGGTATTAGTTATTTACTATTAATATTTTCATGTGTGTTTTACTTCACCTTTGGTTTTAGCTAGTCTTGATCTGACGATAACTTTTGTGTAATATACTAATTATGTGATGAATTGAAGAAACATGTTAGTGGAAATTATGGAGGACAAGAGCTGCAGGCGCGCAATCGCATGCTAACAATAGATGGTTAGATACGACGCCCCGTTTTACTTCGACTAATTACCGTACACATTGATTTTATTCATGCATTGTAACTGGACTACGTTTTTGTCGAGATCATCTATCTACTGGATCAGTTAGGTCATTAGTGGAGACATTGATTTAGTTAAGTCATTAGTGCGTGGCACACTTATTAGAGCAGTTTGTGTTAATTACATATTGACCTAACGGGAGTAGTTTAATGTTGTTGCGGTGTGTGGAAACAGGCATTGCAATCACCAGCCGTATATGCTGAACGTTCTGCTCCCCACAAGGTGGAAACTGAACTTTATGTTTTCCATGATACTACTATTATGGAATGATACACTCATACTGGAGCTAGCCACCTTTCTAGAGAGAACAAATTAAACCCAAACACCTTTGAATGCTTGCTAGTAGCCTTGTAGGACAGAAGTGCTTGCCACGACACCCCCTCGCTTGTACTACCATCTCAACAATAAATCAAACAAGTACTAGAAACCATTAGTGTACAAATGATTAGTGCTCCTGGCTGCCCAATGTGATGATTACATGATATATTTTGATGTTTTTAGTGCTATCATGGAGACCAAATTAGGCAGAGATGTTGCACGATGCATCATCACTTATTCACTCCTTTATAACAAAGTTAAGATAAACGTATGTTGACGTCTTTCTTCTGCAAACAAATTATACACGAACAATGAGTCCTCATCGATCAGAAAAGCGTTTGCCGACAATATAGTCTACATGACGAGAGTGTAATAATTGTCTAATACTATACAATAAAGTACCAAGGTATTTATTCCTGGCTGTGGTCTATATGATGCCAAAATAATCTTTCCAACTGTACTACGTTATTCAGTTTCACAAATCACAACCGTATATTGGATATATAGAGAGTTTTATGGTCTGGATATAATGCCGTAAACGAGCCTAATGTAAGAAAGCTAGCTAGACAAACACAGGGAACATTTACTCATGCTCTATCCCGCGCTCATGCATATCCATACCGAGCCACATAGGTATACATAGGAACCATGCAACGTACCATTATGTATTAGTATGAGTAAAGACTTTGGGTATGTAGAAAGGTGAAGACACTTTAGAAGGCAAGGGGAGCAATCTTTACTACAGAGGCGATCAAAAGGTATCTGCTTTTAGTGCATGGTGATGCCATTTGAGAAAAAGAAAGGTGGTCCTCCTTTCCGTGCTTTAGATTTCCAGATCCACATTCCCATCTTAAACTAAAGTAGTGGGTGTGAAAAGCTATAGCTTAACATGAGGGAAAAAGAAAGGTTAACAAGGTAGAGTGAGATAAGTATCCTTTGGTCATTAGACTCTAAAAGCATCGTACTTTAGAATCTTGGAAAAATAATATATCTCCTGGCATCCCTCAACGTCACACTAAAATAGACGGAGCATGTGTAAGAAGGGAATTTGTCGTGTGCGACTTTTCTTAGATAAAAATTGACGACATGTGTTGAAATCTGGGAGATTGCAGCACAACTGCATGTGTGTGTTGCCCCTCCCGTCTTTATCACATGCTTATCTACTCTTTCCACAAGCACTATAACTTAGATTACTACGTATGTTTATCCCATAACGCTTGGGTGTATTATCCTCCCGTTTCAACTTTTTATTCATCTTAAATGGGGAGAGTGCCGTACAGCTTTCTATCGACAGCCTCACTAATTCTTCATCGATGTATAACTCTGGACTTCTGAGCCTTGCACCCTGCATAGTGACGATCTCGCTCTATATGTCATACCCCATTTCTAGAGTATGATGTGCATTATGTATCAGTCCCTGGATCAGTAGCTGATACGCACAAGAACACAGATATGATAGTCAAAGCATACTTCGAGTAAAGGAAGTATTACCTACTACAGAGCCTTTAGTGGCGGCAGGACATGGATTCGGACCATCCATGTCCATCCAACCAACTAATGGCGAAGCAAACAGCGGAAACCACGGCCCAAGCCACAAGCAGACTTGAGAAGTAGACCCGAAAACCAACACGTCGCCGCTTCTTACGGAGGCTTCACTTCACTAAAAACAACAATCATAACGCGTGAGTACATAAGGTACTCAACAAGTCCTAACACAAGGGGTAGATATTATGCAAGGGTGTGAACAAGGTATAGGCTAAGGGTTTATCAACTCGGCGGAAAGCCAACTTTATGCAAAGGTTGTTTTGAAAACAAACAGTTCACAAACTACAGTCAGGTATTGTCATTAGATTTAGTGGGGTTGGGTGGCCCTGGGGGAGATGCAATCCATCCCGCCAGTTCCTCAACTTTTAACGCTGGCTGACAACCAGCACACGGCTCCAAACCGGTGTATTCCAAAAACACGCCAAGGATAACTCACACAGGAAACTCTAATCATAGTGTGGCCATTGCTTTCGCGTTGTCCAATACCGTGGAACACGGCTATCCGGATAGATTCTTAACCTCGGCCGAGGGTGCACAAATTTTCCCACAAGGTAGTCCAGTCCTCCCCGGGTCCCAGTTCGGACTGTCCTACTAAAGGTCCCGTACCCACTTGCTACCACCACGGCATCCCCCACGGACATCACCAGGGGCTTCACAATTCAATAATAAGGCCAGATTCACAATAAATGCCGGACTCGCCGCCACCCTCGTCGAGTCTTCTCCTGGGACTCCGTTGCAATCTCCTGCCTCCGGGGGGTACCGGGTGAGTACTAGTAGGGTGTGGTTCCAATCCCGTACCCATATACGGCTTGTGGCTGCGCGTAAGGTGCTAGGCAAAGGCGGCACAAGAACCGGTCCTAATACGACCGAACCAGGCATCTTCAATAGCCAATCCTCGCGAGGAAGGGCGTCCCAGAGATAGCCTCCCCACTGAGGACTACCTCGCCTGGTCCCGCCAAAACATCCCCCACTATGGGTTGCACTTTATCACCACTCCCACCCATTTTCACATTTACGCACACCACCAAGCACTCACACATTTTAACACAAAAGCATGTGAGCAAGATTAATTAAACACATGGTGATAGTCCTAAGCAGCATACCAACACATCACTAATGAATTAATGATGTGGGTTCCTAGGTTCAACAAGGAATCAGGATATTTCAAGATCAAGGCATGGCAATCAAATATTACTAGGACCTTCTAGCATTTAAATCACATTTAAATACCATGCATATTTATTTATAAACAGCTCTAAATAGGATAATTTTGCAATCATAGGATCAATATGATCAATGGGAGTTAGGGCTTGCCTGATAATCGCAATCCTAATCTTTAAGTTCTGGGTGTTAAGACTCTTTTATCGAAGTTGATGTCTTCAAGTCTTTTCTTGAAGCTTTGATCTTCTCTATCTTTCTCGAATTCCTCTGGCTCCTTCTCGAATCTCGCGTAATCTAGCGTATAGAGCATTACGCATAAATAAACTACCGCAAAAGAAATAAAGATCAAAAAGAGCCAAATAAGATCCAATTAATTCCAATAAAAACCGATAAAACATCGATGAAGAATAAGAGATTCAAATCATGTATGATGCAGCAAGTTTACTTTAGGAGAGGTTTTATTATCTTGGGAAGGCTGTTAAGGTAATGCATCGAACACTAGGGCTTTTGGCGTAAATGAAGGATGCTAAACACCATGAGGAGTGCTTTTCTATTTTCAGGGATTTGGATTTAGTCTTTGAATGAATTTCAAATTTGGCAAAGGAGAAAACAAAACCAAAAGCACTTAGAATAAAACAAACTCCTAAATGCATATGATGAGTTTTGGTGCAGGTTTAAATTCAAAGTTTTGAAATTTAATTTGGAGAATTACCTATTTTGATTTTTGTTTGTTGTAAATTCAAAAAGGTTCAAAATTTTAGTGGAGTTTAAATGGAGGCAAACACTTGAGCATTGATTTTATATTTCAAAATTTCAAATTCGACTACGCATTATTTATTTTAGTGAATTTTATTTTCGAAAAATCATGACAAGGTAAGATCACACAAAAAAGATTTAAATTTTTAGCGATTTTAGCATTTTGACTTTGGCCTCGTATTTTAGGATGTGACAGATCTACCCCACTTAAAAGGAATCTCGTCCTCGAGATTCGAAGGGACTTCAGGGTTGGTGCAGAACTTCTCTTGCGTCTTCTTGCTTGACGGTGATAACACCCAAAATCTTGTCGGAGCTTTGATGACGTAGCGAGCTTTGTCATGAGATTCCCTTCATTGTCGGAGGTGCTTGGAGCTTGTGGAGAGACAAGGTAGAACTTCTTGCTTCTGAGGACCTTCGATGTTAGCTGATTTAACAGAGGAGGGGTTGGCTTAAGGTTTTGGTTTCAAGGATTGTTAGGCTAGCTGACAGAAAAACCTACCCCACTTAAAAAGGATTTTCACTTGGTACTGTGGTTGATGCTCGGCTGTTGCTTCGGTTTCTGGCTGTCTTGAGGCATTTCGAGCTGTAAGACTGTTAGATTACTTTGTAACTTATTCTTGCGGGTTGGATGATGATTCTGAAACTTTCTGGTTCCCTGGTATGGTAGGCTGATTGACTTTATCAGCTTCTCATGTGAACTGACCACCGTTGCTCTTTTGGTTAGGTGGCATTCCAGGTAGCTTATCAAGAAGACATCTGGGTAATCACAGGCTTTTGGTATTACTTCCAGGGTTGTGATTTTCCCGGATTGCTTTGCCATTCATTTGACTGACTTGATTCTGAGCAGAACGCTTCTTGGTAGCAGACTTCTTGGGTAAAGGTTCGGTTTTAGGTTGGGATGGTCATTAAGCTATTCTGAAGCCGCTGTTTAAATTATTATACTGTTTGGGTTGATTAAGAGCACTCAATCAGAAATACAATGATCAACATAAACCACCAAATCACACAAACAACGCGATTTATTTGTTGCTGGCCAAGATGTGAGCGTACTACAAACGAGGCTCAAGTTTTGGGGTAAACAAACTATCGATCCTTCTGCTGCTACAAGGGACCGAAGAACACACTCTGGAGGATTCTGGCATAACTAGTATAATTGTGCACTGGAGGTACTTCGTTGGCTTAGGAGTTGTAAACTTTGTCTTCAATATTATCATCCTGATTTTCTTGCTTGTAGGGACAATTGGCTATCATGTGCCCATGTTCCCTACAGTAGAAACAAAGTCCTGGCTTCCTGGCCTTTTTGGTTGCAGCTTGACCAGATGCTAGATTTTTGTTCTTCTTTTTCTTGTTGTGTTTCTTGTTGGCCTTCTTGGGTTGCAAAGCTTTGGTAAGTTTGGTGAATTCCCTACTGATCTTCCTTGTTGACCTTTGTTGGTATTTCTTAACGATCACAGATAAACCCGCAAGCGCACGGAGAATACCGCTGTAGCATTTCACCCGGAGTATTCCAACGTATCGTAATTTATATTTTCCACAGGGAAGACGATGGTCAAGAGAGTACTGTGCTCATAATTAAAGTCTACATTTAAATGGATCACGGTCCATACAACGCTAAACAATAATATATGGGTAGTGTGACACACAAGAAAATGACCAACTCTAATATACATCCAAAGCCAAGTGGAGAAAGAGCAAAGAAAAGAGCTAAGTTCCTAATATACTTCATTATACAGTGGCATAGTAAACAACATATACATGCATGCACACAACTAGGCTTAGGCATATGCACTCAAGCAAATTGGGCACCAGCTTACTCCTGGTCTGCCAGGTGACTCCGGTCTATAGCTCTACGCCGTACCTGAACGTGGAGGGATACCGAGGACGAATAGGGCTGTCACCACCTACCGTCTACCTCAAACAATCCGTGGGGCACGAGGCATCCAATGTATTCTACCAACCCAAGCACCATGCTTGCATTGCTAAAACATTACTCTAAATCCCCTAGGATGGATCTAGAGTATAATCATAAAGATCATTGGACTTATGCTTAGATATGCAAATGCATGTAAACCTAAGTATATACATGGTATACTATGTACGAGGACACGTGACAAAAGGCAATTATGTCCCTACCGCCAGTCCTCTAGGTAATATCCACATAACAAGCATATGAATATCACACAAGCACTATATAAGAAGATTATGATTACTCTATTACATAAGCAAGCTCAGGATCCACAACCAAACAAGGAACGCTTAACCAAGGCAAGACTATATGAAAAGAATAATATTATTAAATAGAATAAAGTCGCAAAAAGAGAAAATGATACAAGAGCCATACCAGAATCTCCAAGAGGACTTGGGAACTAGAATAGCTCTACTCTAAGCCTAACTCCACTAGAGCTTGGAGACTAAACTAATGCAAGAGTGTGATCTCTCTACTTGGTGTGTCTTCTAACCGGCCGATCACCCCTCTATTTATAGCCCCAAATGAGAGAGGGGATTAAATAGAGCAAGTGAGAGGCGGTTGAGGAGGATTGGCCGCCAAGGTTGGCCGGCCGGCCTAGGTGGCAGGCCGGCCGGCCACACATTGTGGCGGTCGGCCACCGCCTTCCGCGTGGACGCTTCAGATTGCTCCATGAAGTCGGTCCCGAGGTCGGTTTTCTCCTGGGTCGGCAGAACTGGAGTAAGAGCCAAGTTTAGGCCCATTGTAGCCCATCTTCTAGAAAGTCTTCATTAAGTTCGAGTTGGGCTTCAAATTCTGGTTTTGTGAGCTTCTCGTGGCCCACTGGTGGAGGCCTGCAGGCTGTGGCCGCTGGGTGTGGCTGGCCGGCTTAGGATGTAGGCCGGCCGGCCTGTGATTTCTCTCATAGAGGCCCATTTTCTCCAGAAATACTCCTGCACTCATAAATCATCCAAAACTCGTGGAAATTTATTAATTTAAAGAAATATGCGTATAAGAAATGCTAATTCTCCATTATTTGTAGGACTATTGGCGGTCGAAATTGGTACTTAACGACCGTCAACAACCTTTCCAATTGTTTAACCTTTCAAGTATCTTTGACATCGGGTAGGCGTCATGCCAGCTATTCCATGTTCCTTGTTTCTCATGCTCTTCCTGTACTGAAAATCCAATCTCTTCTGGGGTTGCAGGAAGTTCGAGTATGTCGTCCTTCGCGTCGATTGCTGTAGCTTCTTCTTCATTGCTTGGTTGGTACAAAGGGCAATCTTGAAATTTGTGTCTGGGGTCGCCACAATTGAAACAGGTCATCCGTGATCTGACGCCCATAATTGCTTTGTCCTTGTTCTTTTGCCTAGGAACAAAGTCCGGCATGCGGTACACTTGGAACAATTGATTCTCCACTTCAACAGTTACATAGTCCTGGTTATCATCTGGGTCAAAGTCCTGTGGTGCTGCGTACAGAAGCTTTCGAGTGAATCTCTTCCTTGATGATGAAGGAGAAAGGACTTTTAAAATAGAAAGAAAGGGGTATACAGAAGGGCTTTTGTAACTAGTTTTGAAAATAATCATTTTCGAGCGTAACAAATCCTAGGTTTTCGGTCTACGGTCAAGTATTGCTCTGATACCACTCTGTCATACCCCATTTCTAGAGTATGATGTGCATTATGTATCAGTCCCTGGATCAGTAGCTGATACGCACAAGAACACAGATATGATAGTCAAAGCATACTTCGAATAAAGGAAGTATTACCTACTACAGAGCCTTTAGTGGCGGCAGGGCAAGGATTCGGACCATCCATGTCCATCCGACCAACTAACGGCGAAGCAAACAGCGGAAACCACGGCCCAAGCCACAAGCAGACTTGAGAAGCAGACCCGAAAACCAACACGTCGCCGCTTCTTACGGAGGCTTCACTTCACTAAAAACAACAATCGTAAACGCGTGAGTACATAAGGTACTCAACAAGTCCTAACACAAAGGGTAGATATTATGCAAGGGTGTGAACAAGGTATAGGCTGAGGGTTTATCAACTCGGCGGAAAGCCAACTTTATGCAAAGGTTGTTTTGAAAACAAAACAGTTCACAAACTACAGTCAGGTATTGTCATTAGATTTAGTGGGGTTGGGTGGCCCTGGGGGAGATGCAATCCATCCCGCCAGTTCCTCAACTTTTAACGCTGGCTGACAACCAGCACACGGCTCCAAACCGGTGTATTCCAAAAACACGCCAAGGATAACTCACACAGGAAACTCTAATCATAGTGTGGCCATTGCTTTCGCGTTGTCCAATACCGTGGAACACGGCTATCCGGATAGATTCTTAACCTCGGCCGAGGGTGCACAAATTTTCCCACAAGGTAGTCCAGTCCTCCCCGGGGTTCCAGTTCGGACTGTCCTACTAAAGGTCCCGTACCCACTTGGTACCACCACGGCATCCCCCACGGACATCACCAGGGGCTTCACAATTCAATAATAAGGCCAGATTCACAATAAATGCCGGACTCGCCGCCACCCTCGTCGAGTCTTCTCCTGGGACTCCGTTGCAATCTCCTGCCTCCGGGGGTACCGGGTGAGTACTAGTAGGGTGTGGTTCCAATCCCGTACCCATATACGGCTTGTGGCTGCGCGTAAGGTGCTAGGCAAAGGCGGCACAAGAACCGGTCCTTATACGACCGAACCAGGCATCTTCAATAGCCAATCCTCGCGAGGAAGGGCGTCCCAGAGATAGCCGCCCCACTGAGGACTACCTCGCCTGGTCCCGCCAAAACATCCCCCACTATGGGTTGCACTTTATCACCACTCCCACCCATTTCATATTTACACACACCACCAAGCACTCACACATTTTAACACAAAAGCATGTGAGCAAGATTAATTAAACACATGGTGATAGTCCTAAGCAGCATACCAACACATCATTAATGAATTAATGATGTGGGTTCCTAGGTTCAACAAGGAATCAGGATATTTCGAGATCAAGGCATGGCAATCAAATATTACTAGGACCTGCTAGCATTAAATCACATTTAAATACCATGCATATTTATTTATAAACAGCTCTAAATAGGATAATTTTGCAATCATAGGATCAATATGATCAATGGGAGTTAGGGCTTGCCTGACAATCGCAATCCTAATCTTTAAGTTCTGGGTCTTAAGACTCTTTTGTCGAAGTTGATGTCTTCAAGTCTTTTCTTGAAGCTTTGATCTTCTCTATCTTTCTCGAATTCCTCTGGCTCCTTCTCGAATCTCGCGTAATCTAGCGTATAGAGCATTACGCATAAATAACTACCGCAAAAGAAATAAAGGTCAAAAAGAGCCAAATAAGATCCAATTAATTCCAATAAAAACCGATAAAACATCGATGAAGAACAAGAGATTCAAATCATGTATGATGCAGCAAGTTTACTTTAGGAGAGGTTTTATTATCTTGGGAAGGCTGTTAAGGTAATGCATCGAACACTAGGGCTTTTGGCGTAAATGAAGGATGCTAAACACCGTGAGGACTGCATGAGTGTATGTGAGGGTAGAAGCGAGCGAGTGTACGTGATTTTACGTACATTTGCAGCACTAAAGCTTTATATAGGTCGTAACCTATATAAAGGTTCATGCAACACATGTACAAAGTGCAAGGTGTGTCACTTTAATTATTGTTATATATTATGGTATTATCTAATGATGATTAGCTATTATCTATTTAGTTGTCATGCAGTGAGCACATGACGGTGGTACTTGTACGTGCTCATGTATGATATGAATGCACGGTTGCAAATAAAGTACGAGAATCAAATGATTATGAAAAACTAGCAATTAAAATGGCAATGAATGGTAACTCCAATAAGATCCAATAAAAGAACACAAATAGTGAGGATAACAAATCAATGAAGGTTGGTAAAGATCGGGGAACAATGGGTTAGTTTGGAATGAGCGACGGCTGTGTTGGGATGTGTTGCGATGAGAAAGATACTAGGATTTAGGGTGAAACGTATGCCATGCTTGGTTTGGTTCATGAAAGCGCGAACAAGTATTTGAGACATGCGAGATTGGCGTCGCATGATTTGCCAGGAAGGGATTTATTGAAAGTGTGTGGAACTTGGGGTATTGATGGCTCATAGATTTATTTTAGAGCACCAAGAAGTGTACCAAAAAGTACTACGCGTTTCTACGAACGCGTGAGCGCAAGAATCGCTCAAAACGGAGTTAGGGTGGAAAAGATATGAGGTTTTAAAGATTCTAGGGGCTTATGTGTGAGAACAGAAATGTTTTAAGGGCTTATTTGTAATTACAGAAATGGTCGAGGGACCTATCTGTAATTATGGAAAAGTTTAGGGGCCTTGGTGTAAAAGATAGGGACTAAAGGATAATTATGGAAAAGTATAGGGGTGTTTTTGTAAAAAGTCAGGACCTTAACAGAATTATTTGAAAGGTCAGGGGTTAATCTGTAAAAAGACAGGACCCAAACACAATTACAGAAAAGCTCGAGGGCTTATCTGTATGTACAGGACCCGGGGATTTTCTGGTTATTCCGGAATTATTTTCCTATTGGAAAAGTCGTGGACCAAGCCCATGGACTCTGTGGACCGGGTCGATGTTCGGTGCACGGTGGACTAGAGCGGGGCGCGCGGCGGCGGCTCGCCGGACTTCTCGCCGGCGGCGGCTAGGATGGCAGAGGCTCGACTCGAAGTGGACGCCGGGAACGCGCACGAGAAGGCAAAGGTGATGGCGGGAGATGTCGTCGACGGCGACGAGCGGAGCGGTGGTGCGACGTCGCCGGAGGGAAGAGCGGCGGCGGCGCTCGACGGAAACGCGCGAGCGAGCGGGTTTGGGTGAGTTCGTGTGCACGAGTAGACGCGGTGAGGTGTGGCGAAAGGTTTGGGTGGAGCGGCATGGCCGGGAAGGGTGGGAAGATGGCCGGCGACGATGTCGACCGGCGGCGGACGGCGGTGCTCGGTGCTCGGTGGTGCGGAAGAGCGAGAGGGAGAAAGAGAGGGCGCAGGAGAGAGAGGGAAGCTCGAGGAGTCTCACCGAGGGTACGGCGTGGCCGGAGGAGGTCGAATCGCGGCGACCGGAACCCTAGCTCGCCGGGAGAAGGGGGGAAAGAAGAGAGGAGGAGCTGGTTTGAGGGGAGAATGAGAGAGGGGAAGTTGAGGAGGACCTCGGGGCCAACTTATAGCCGGTGAAGGCGGTGCGCGGCGAGGCGGTGCGACACAGGAAGGCGGGGCGGCCGAAGAGGCGGTGCCGGCGAGATATTTTCTCGCCGATGTGACGCGACGGCGAGGGAGGAGTGGGCAGTGGGACCTCGACGGGACGCGACGGCGTCGTCACGCGCTTCACGTGGCGTGGCTGTAGCTCGGACGAGACGAGGCGACGGAGGGCCGGCAGGGCGGCATGGGCGGCGGCGCATTTCGCGGCGGGCGCGGCTGGAGGAGGACGAAGGGGCGGCCCCACGCGTCAGCGAGAGAGAGAGAGGGAGAGAGAGAGCGGCTGGCAGGCTGGGCCGGGAGTTGGGCTAGAGCGGGCTGCCGCGGAAGAGAAAGAAGGGGCGGCCCAGAAGGGAAATGGAGAAAGGAGGAGATTGGGCTGGCATGAGAGAAAAGGGAAAGTGCGGCCCGGTAAAGAAAGAAAAGGCTTTTCTATTTTCAGGGATTTGGATTTAGTCTTTGAATGAATTTCAAATTTGACAAAGGAGAAAACAAAACCAAAAGCACTTAGAATAAAACAAACTCCTAAAATGCATATGATGAGTTTTGGTGCAGGTTTAAATTCAAAGTTTTGAAATTTAATTTGGAGAATTACCTATTTTGATTTTTGTTTGTTGTAAATTCAAAAAGGTTCAAAATTTTAGTGGAGTTAAATGGAGGCAAACACTTGAGCATTGATTTTATATTTCAAAATTTCAAATTCGACTACGCATTATTTATTTTAGTGAGTTTTATTTTCGAAAAATCATGACAAGGTAAGATCACACAAAAAAGATTTAAATTTTTAGCGATTTTTAGCATTTTGACTTTGGCCTCGGATTTTAGGATGTGACACTATATATGCATATATGCGGCTATCTCTTTTACATGTGCAAAATTTGCTTCGGTCAAGTAAGTAAAGAAAGTAACACAAATCTAGCATGGATGCAAGCATTTATACAACCAGAAAGTATTTTGTGAACATAGGGCCAAATGCACTTACTTGAACTCAATATCAAGTTCTGTTCGATCCATCATAGTATGATATATATACTCTTTCCGTTTTGAAATCAATTTTATTGGTAGGACAACGACTCCACTTCATTTGAGGACGTTGGGAGTGTGTTGTACATATCGGTGTCAAGAATATCCGGGCAATGTTAATCTCTGTGTGTGAACGTTTAGTCCAGGCAAGCACATACCCCTTCCTCTGTCGACGAGGAAACGTACGACACGACCGGCCTTTCACGTGGACACAGATAAATATATTGTTTTAGCTTCTGGATATGTGCATGTCATAGGAATTAGTGGGCACGTACGATGACAAATCCATGGTGCCATACTGCCGTATCTTGTGGTACCAGTCTCAAGAAAATGCCATATATCTATCAGCCAGCAGGTCACAGATTTCTCATATAATAGTATGCATATTCAGAAAGTCATGCATCTAGTAGGTGGAATATAAGTTAATGTCAAAATAAGGTTATGTCCTACCAATTATATTGTTAGATGAACGGCAGCCAAATTTAAGTTTTGCAAGTTAGATTGAATGAGCCATCGGCTATCAAATGCCTAAGTGTATTGAAATAAATTTCTTATGTTTCATCCTGACGTATGTGAGTATGAAAATCTAGAAGTTTATATTAAATATTCAACAACAGAGCGAAAATGTTAAGCCATATTCAACACTACTACATAATGCAGATTGTTCTAAGTAAAAACATCTTTGGGATGTAGTCCTAAATATTTTTTTTGATGCTTTATGCAGATGGGTTTTATTTGAATCATCCGTATGTGACGAGAGAGAGCCAGCCATACATATCCACTTGACCGTCTTTGTAGTAGTATAAGCTAGCTTTAAGGAACGCTCACCATTCATGACGTAATTTTTAAAAATAAAGAATGTAGCCTACCTAGTTATGCTTCTTTGATCATTCAGCATTAACTCTCTTTAGGAAGATGCATCGTTTTTACTGTATAATTTGAACTTTTCTACATACGGTTACACACCGATCAGCTACGCTCATCAGTCCTCTAGCTAACCAGCAGGTCCTGATTGGCTTTAAATAAAAAACTGCTTAATTAGCTTATGAATGTGTGTCTTATCCTTACCCCTAGGTAAGCTAGTGACTTTCACGTGTTGTCACGATGGTAGCCTCGAGCTTTGTCCAATCCATCGATAAAGTGAGACGTCACAAAAGTGTATGTATCTTTAATGTGCCACGAATCGCGAAAGCGACACAAATTTGTGCCCCTAAAAACATGATTATTATAGAGTGGCTAGATGGGTGTATATTAGTCCAGCAACCTCAGATTTTACAAGGACAACTAACAATTTTGTTTTGCGTAGTTTATCTATCGTTGGACTAGAAATTAAATCATGTTGACTTGACAAGCTTTGTCCCAAGCTAAGATTCAATTACTTGCATGGTGATGAGGACATCACTCTATCGGATACAACCAAAGCTCCTCTGCTGTATATGCATGGTCCAATCACTAGAAATTATGCACGAGAATTTAATTTACGGGTGAGCTCGTTCCTAATGCTTTGTATGCATGATTTTAAGAATAAAATGATACCTAATGACTTAATTATTGTTAGGAACCATGGTGATGATGACGAGATAGCTGGAGAGGAGCTTGGAGGCGTGGAGGGACCAGCAAGGGCGTCCATGTCAAGTTCGAGGCCCAATCCAAGTCGACTTCGAGTCCGTTTCGGAGTCCAAGAGCAGTCTGCACTAAAACGGTGGCCCAGGTCACATACGGGCTCGGTTTTGGACGTTCTTTATATGTATGGAAAGATAATTTGATCACCTTTCCAATGGCACCAGTCTCATGTCAAAATTCGTCCAGAGTCATCGGGAATCGTCGAAACAAGTTGACGTCCAGAATCTGTCTCGGTGCTGCGCGCGCCGTAATTTGGCCTTTGGGCTTTGTATCGTGTCGGAGCCCATTAGGGGCGCGTCCAGGGGTGTTGCACACCCCTAACCCTATATCATCCATAGCCGCCGCCCAAGTTAGGGGTGGGTTTTGCTTAGATTATTCTGTCAAGAACAGTTTCGCCGTTCATCGGTTTGTGAGACCCCAACTTGTGAGTTTATTCATATATCTGCAATTTGGTTGCATTCTTTCTTGTTCTTGCTTGTGTTCTTCGATTCGCTTGCAGGGATAAGCCTTCTGGGCGAGGTCAACCGTGCATCGCCGGTTGATAACCAGAGAAGACGTGGTGCTGCGATTGCGGGGTTTCGGACGTGTTGTTCGGAAGCCGGATCGACGTGTGTCACATCTTCCACTTGATGTGAACTAGGGTCCCGATCTTTCGAAAGGTTCAGATAAACAACGATTTGGCGGAGAATTGACACAAATCGATCCGGCTTCCGAACAACACGTTCTAAACCCCGCAATCGCAGCACCACCTCTCCTCTGGTTATCGACCGATGTTACACGGTCGACCTCGCCAAGAAGGCTAATCCTTGCCTGCGAATCGAAGAACACAAGCAAGAACAAGAAAGAATGCAACCAAATTGCAGATATATGAATAAACTCACAAGTTGGGGTCTCACAAACCGATGAACGGCGAAACTGTTCTTGACAGAATAATCTAAGCAAAACCCACCCCTAACTTGGGCGGCGGCTACTGATGATATAGGGTTTAGGGGCGTGCAACACCCCTGGACGCGCCCCTAATGGGCTCCAACACGATACAAAGCCCAAAGGCCAAATTACGGCGGCGCAGCACCGAGACAGATTCTGGATGTCAACTTGTTTCGACGATTCCCGATGACTCTGGACGAATTTTGACATGAGACTGGTGCCATTGGAAAGGTGATCAAATTATCTTTCCATACATATAAAGAACGTCCAAAACCGAGCCCGTATGCGACCTGGGCCACCGTTTTAGTGCAGACTGCTCCTGGACTCCGAAACGGACTCGAAGTCGACTTGGATTGGGCCTCGAATTTGACATGGACGCCCTTGCTGGTCCCTCCACGCCTCCAAGCTCCTCTCCAGCTATCTCGTCATCATCACCATGGTTCCTAATAATAATTAAATCATTAGGTATCATTTTATTCTTAAAATCATGCATACAAAGCATTAGGAACGAGCTCACCCGTAAATTAAATTCTCGTGCATAATTTCTAGTGATTGGACCATGCATATACAGCGGAGGAGCTTTGGTTGTATCCGATAGAGTGATGTCCTCATCATCCTCCCCTTCTTGAAAGCAAACCGTCCTTGGTTTGACCGTAGTTGTAGAAGATGTTGTTTGTAACACCCACCAAGACTCCCTTTCTTTAAAGATAACCTGTGTCTTGACAGCAAAACTAGAAGAACTGGCTGTGATAGGATTAGTGTTATTGCAGCCCTCTAATTGATCACATTGTTGCACAACACATGGTTCCTTTATATCTAAACAAATGTAAACTCTATGCACCATAAACACAGCGTTCTTATCATATTTTCCCATGGCATGAAATTTGTTTTTAGACAAACAAGACAATTCAGACTTGGAAAATATTCTCCTCTATAAAACTTAGATCACAAAGAACGTCAAATTCAATATAACCCAAAGTATTTAGAGAAGACAACAATTTCAGCTCATCATTTTCAGAGGTAATGGGAATCAAATGATTAATTTCAGCACAGATAGGTGAATCAAAAATAGAAGTATTGTTCCCATTCACTAGTTGTGGCAAAGATATAAGTGAAGCATCAACATACAACTCCTCTTTATCACAAGGACCAACAGGAAAATCAACTTGTGACAAAGGTAAATCAAGAGATGGTTCCACTATATGTTGCTCTAGAGTAGCATGATTAGTAGAAAATTAGCACATTAAGAGAGTTCTCACCATCTGTATGTGTAGCACCATGAGCTTTATCTTTGCTCTCAAGTTCAGCAGGAGTAATAGGTGCAATATCAAATGAATGTGAACCGTCACACATGGTTGTGAGCACCTCATTTTCTTTTATGTCGTCCTCTTCTTTATGTTCATCCTGAAAGACGTTAGCTCCAACAAGAGGAAAGGAAAAATGTCCCTCTTGTAACAGTTCAGATCTAGATGAAAATGTTGCATCATATAAACCCAACCATTCTTTCCTCAAAGGTTCATTCTTTCGTCTCTCATCCCTTTGGAGATTTTCTTCTAAAATTTCAGCAGCAGACATAGATTTAAGAGTAAATTTGGTGCCATTGTATTTAAACGAGTATTATTGGCAGTCTTATTTTGCACAACATTATTTGTATAATTCCAAGGTTTACCTAGCAACAATGACATGCTTGCATAGGTACTATATCAAATTCTGCACTATCTTTGTAAGAACCAATAAAAAATTCGATGCGAGCAATTTCAGTTACCTTTATCTTCTCACAAGAATTTACCCATCGAATGTAGTATGGATGTGGGTGTGGCTGTGTGGTCAAGCAAAGCTTCTCAACCATCTCAGAACTTGCAATGTTGCGGCTAGTCTCACAATCAATGATGACACGAGCACGTCGATCCTTTACAACAAAGAAGTTTGGAACAAATTGTTGACTTGATTTTGCTCTGTCTTCTCCATTTCAGAACTAAGCACTCGTTGTGCTAGAGTACTCATATGATCACCTGTCATTGTTAGTAGCAAACAAGAAAACACACAAAAGTATATTTTCCTACCACTACTATACGAATGTGGACACTCTCAATTAGCAAATGGAAGCATCTTACCAAGCTCTTACAAGGATCTTACTATCAAAGCATAGGATACCTGAAGAGCGTGATCCGGCGATTGCAAGGGTCAATACCGTGCTGTTCAGAAGGATATATGTGGAGCTTGGATAGCAATATTTGATAGCAAGGATTAGCAAAAGTTCAATTCAGAATTGCAAAACTGAAAAGTAGTCCCAAGCTAGTCTATGTCACCGGCCTAAACTTGTCTCGGACCTAGTTCAAGCGAGCAAGAAAGCAACACAGCAAGAGGACTCAAAGGATGCAAGCAATTCTGAACTTTTTTTTTTTTGCTCTTTCCCTTTTTCTTGTTCTTCTCTCTCTTTTTTTTTTTGGTGCGGCTTTTCTTCTTTTTTTTTTGACACCTTCTGCCTTTTTCCTTTTTTTTTATACACAGAACTGCCGCAAGACAGATTAGTATTACATCTCAAAAACTCCTAATTTTTTTCTGTACTACAAGTGCCGCAAAGCAAATGATTTCTGAACTAGAACTAGCGCAGCCGAAAGGACGCGTTCCTGGGTAAGCTTCCAACAGCAATGAATCAAGCAACTATATGCGGCTCAGCCAAAAGAAAATATCACGCAAGAAACCAAGACCTTTGAAAACGAGTTTGCGCACAGAAAGTTCTAGTAAGGATATGAAAAATGACTGCTGTCCAGATGTTATACAAAATTCCTGCACGCAATTCCAAGGAAACTTTATTTCTTGCTCTATGCGGGTGCAGGATCAGAACAGGAAACTTAGATAAAGACACAACTATGAATATCCCTTTTTCCTATTCTATTGGCGTGGATAAAATATTTCTTTCTGATAGCCACTCGCGCCCAACACGGCCAAAATAAAACTGATATCTTTTCTTCCCTCTAGCGCACAACTCAATATGTATCTGCAGAACACAAACGCTAGACACGACTCAATCTAGACAGATAAACAAGAACCAGACCAGCAACACAACGACTCAGGTAGGGACTAAAATTCAGAAAAGCAAACTAAACTGAAAATTGCAAGGCACAAAGGGTGATAGGACAGCGGAAGATGAACAAGCAATATTTTGTAGGGCAATTTTCTGGACTCTAGGATGGAACGAATTAATCTAAATAAACAAGGATAAGGGTGAACCTAACGGGATACCTGAAGCTCTGATTACCACTTGATGTGAACTAGGGTTCCCGATCTTCCGAAAGGTTCAGATAAACAACGATTTGGCGGAGAATTGAGACAAATCGATCCGGCTTCCGAACAACACGTTCTAAACCCCGCAATCGCAGCACCACCTCTCCTCTGGTTATCGACCGATGTTACACGGACGACCTCGCCAAGAAGGCTAATCCTTGCCTGCGAATCGAAGAACACAAGCAAGAACAAGAAAGAATGCAACCAAATTGCAGATATGAATAAACTCACAAGTTGGGGTCTCACAAACCGATGAACGGCGAAACTGTTCTTGACAGAATAATCTAAGCAAAACCCACCCCTAACTTGGGCGGCGGCTACGGATGATATAGGGTTTAGAGGCGTGCAACACCCCTGGACGCGCCCCTAATGGGCTCCAACACGATACAAAGCCCAAAGGCCAAATTACGGCGGCGCAGCACCGAGACAGATTCTGGACGTCAACTTGTTTCGACGATTCCCGATGACTCTGGACGAATTTTGACATGAGACTGGTGCCATTGGAAAGGTGATCAAATTATCTTTCCATACATATAAAGAACGTCCAAAACCGAGACCGTATGTGACCTGGGCCACCGTTTTAGTGCAGACTGCTCCTGGACTCCGAAACAGACTCGAAGTCGACTTGGATTGGGCCTCGAACTTGACATGGATGCCCTTGCTGGTCCCTCCACGCCTCCAAGCTCCTCTCCAGCTATCTCGTCATCATCACCATGGTTCCTAACAATAATTAAATCATTAGGTATCATTTTATTCTTAAAATCATGCATACAAAGCATTAGGAACGAGCTCACCCGTAAATTAAATTCTCGTGCATAATTTCTAGTGATTGGACCATGCATATACAGCGAGGAGCTTTGGTTGTATCCGATAGAGTGATGTCCTCATCACATGGCTTAATTCGTTTCCAACAACCTATATGTATCAAATGCATAGATCAATCCGAGCTGCCAGCCGTAGTAAATCAAGTAACATTTTGGACTTTGACGCTACAATCTCGAAAACACAATCCTGCCCAGGGGGATCGTATCATAGACCAGTGATTTGTGATCTCATTTTGCCTAAACTCTATGTTGATATATATTAGAGATGATGATCTTGCTAGTTATCTAAATAATAGGTTTAGATTCTCCAAGAGCCTTTCCTATACTCCATCCATTTTACATTAATTGTTATTCTAGTTTTGTCTGATGTTAAATATTTATCTTTGGACATCAATTTTATAAATTTGTATAGTTTAGCAACATTCAAGTTATATTCTGAGATGGAAGTATGTTGCTAAAATTTTACAAATTCCTATAAATTAATGAACAAAGATACATTCCTTTAATTAATTAATGACTAATTCGATAAGGAGGAAGTATATGTTACTAGTCAGTCTTTTTTTTTTTTTGCGAATCACTAATCAATAATGTTACTGGTGCATAATAAATGACCAGTTAACGACTTAGCTAGAGCCACCAAAGGTGACTGCAGAAGGGCCTAACTATCAATATATATAATCTCAGTATTTTAGGTTAGGATCAGGACAATTTGGTGATGATGGTGGCTGTATCAACTTTCATGGCACTTACCTTCCAAAGTGCTGCAACTTTTTACAAACTCAAGACAAGTATGCTTTGGCAAAGATAGGTCACCTTTACCATGTGTTAACCTTAGCAGGAAACTTCAAACATGCATACATCATATTACATGAGCTGGCAGTATACAATTCCTCTTTGCCCATCTATATCCATTAGCTTGTCTTTTTAGACTTCATTGGTGCTTCTTAAAGCATTTCAGTGCGGTGTGGTCATCAACTTGACGATAGAAACCAACACCAAGAGCCTGTGCGGTTCGAAGTAGCAAGCTACACAAATTCGCTTTTATTATTCTCTATTTGTTCTATTCGTTAATTGAAAGCTAGATCGTCAATCATTAGACATCTAATCTCATCACGTTCCCAAGTGCTTCTACAAGGTAAGTGAATATTGGTAACCCAGAAATAAGTTAAACTAGCAGGAACCCCGGTGCGTTGCCCCGGGCTGCCAAATTCATGTGAATATTGGCCTTTTGAAAGAGTCAAAGGAAAGCAAATGGGTATATCAACACTAATTATCTCTTGATATAATGTAATTAAGTACAGCAAATATTCATCCTACTCTACCAAATTGTGCCATATTTGAAACATGTAATGCACGTAATGGGATAATACGTCGTCCCGAAACCACGAAGAGAGGCAGAGGTCGACCACCTTTGACATGGGCAGAATCGGTGAAGAGAGACCTGAAGGACTGGAATATTGCTGAGGAGCTAGCTATGGATAGGAGAGGATGGAAGCAAGCAATCCACGTATCAGAACCTTGATTTCTCCTTTTTTTAAATCCTTCTTTTATAAAAACCCTTCTTTCTAAAAAAAAAACTTTTTTTCACTCTTTTTCTTTTTTCTCTCTTCTTCCTCTTTTATCCTGTTTTGCCCTTTCTCGTTTTGGTTGGTTTTGCCTCTCTTGTTGGTTCCTGCAGGTTTCATCTCTAGCCTACCCCAACTTGCTTGGGATAAAAAGGCTTTGTTGTTGTTGTTGTTGTTGTTGAAACATGTAATGCATAATGCATTCATTTTAACCTTAAACTGACAATGGAACATATAGTCTTGATTTAGAAAGTCCAAACTCAATAGAATATCCTGAAATATTGCAATTCATATCCCTATGTAAAGTTATAGCATCTACCTTTCATTTTTCGAACGGGTATTGATTAGATTGACGATGCAATGCACCTATGTTAATTATTACTGATAACCCAGAAGGCCTGCATATCTGTTTCATCTCAGATGCTTAATACTTTGATGCAAAACAACAGGTATTGTAGATAAACATGAGTCCGGTGAAATGTTGACATAAAAGTCATTGCCTAGGCTGCCAGTGACATCTGTTTGTGCCCTTTGGATCAGACATAAATTTGGCACCTGATGATAGGGAGGGCACCCCTGAAGTACACTAAGAGAGGAAGTTAGCTCATAGAAACACGTGTCTATCTGCAAGCCTCAATTAGCTAAATATTGCCGCAGCAGAAACAAATGGTATATATCTGGAACTGTCGTTTTATTAATTATGGATACTGCTTGTACCAGACATGTAAAGGGTATTTAGCAGAAATGTTGTCATGGATCAGTCAAATTTATATGACCAGCAATGGATAAAGTTACAGAATGAGAACATTTACACTAAATCTAATCATGGCCAATCATGAAGTTTGACATTCAGAGTTATACTATTCAAAAGAATGAGAGTTTTGTAGTAATATGTAGAGATTACACCTAATTAGGCACTGGAAATAATTCTACAATTAGGTAAGCTAAAGTGACAAAGAGGAGGGGAAAAAGACAAATTGGATTCCCACAGTTTGCAGAGCAACAATGAACTCACTTCCAAGGCGAGGGAAGAAATTGGCACGACAGCAAGCAATAGAACCAGCAAGAGGAGGCTGACAAACGGTGGCAGCAGCAGCTGGAGAATGGTAGGGGCACTGCCGCACGGATGAAGTCCTCACTCCTATCGCCGCCAGGATCCTGGTAGAGCACAGGAGGGCGACGTTACACGCAGGCCACGACCCACGGGATAGTGAGCAGAGTGGACTGGGAAGTTCTCGATGCCATGCTTCACATCAACATCATCTCGACTTGGACGCAGGAGACTCGGAGCAACACAGCCAGGACTGAACACAGTGATATAGGGCCTCACACGGTGGCGGCCATGGCGGATGACAACGCCAGGGATTCGAAATCCGAGGTGCGTAGCTGCAAATTCGCGACATGAAGTAGTCAAGAAGATGCGCAGATGAGTGATGGAGAAGGTAGCAGGAGGGATTTGGTCGGGGCTCACGGGGAACATCGAATTTGGCCAGAACAGAAGAGGTGAGGGCCTGTCGTTGCTAACTTCGTTCAGAATAGAGAGAGAGAGCTCTCCCCTCCGCTTCGCCCGTCGCCAGTCTTCTCCACAGGCGGCACGGACGGGGGTTGCGAGAAGGACGGCTCGGGGAAGTGGGTCGGTGGCGCAGGGCATCCGGGGAAGAAGAACAGGCGCGATTGGGATGGCGCTGGATGGCTCTAGAGGCTGCACGGGCGAGTGGGGGGACGAAGGGACTCGAGCCTAGTCGAAAAATGGGCGTTGCTACAGTACTACAGTAACTTGGCGTCCGTACATCTACAAAACATAGGTAAGGATAGATACCTTGTCCATAGGCACAGACCTTGTTAATGAAAAAAGAGACTAGCATGAGCGAATTAATAAAGAAAGATATGAGCACCTTAAAACTGTTAAATCTGTCAAGAAAATTAAAGCAAGTATTGCTAATGTATTTATAATTATACTGTCTGCACCAAACCGGCCGTGACCATGCACCAGCCGTAAAAGATGATTTGGTCATATGTTTTCATTCTTTTTTTTTTTGTCCTAAACCGGCCGCGACCATGCACTAGACGTAAAAGAAGTAGGTCTGGCAATGAATGTGCGATTCATCATCTTTTCACGAGACCTAGTTTGATATATATAGTGCTTGGAGTTCCCGTAGAATGGTACCAACCTACATTACATGCACCTGACGCATCTACACAATCAGTCTACTACTCACATTTTCTTTAACTATTATGGCCGCCCACCGCATTTGCGAGGCTAGACTTATTATATTATGTTAAAATATTATATTATTATAGAATTCAACATAGTTTATTATTTTTTATACTATATAATATTTATAAAATGGTAGAAATAGATTGATGAATTTTTCATCATCCCTCAATTCGAGTGTGAGATGAGTCATCATTTATTTTGGATTGTGTCTTAGCTAACTCATTGTATTTGAACTAGTAAGGAGGCCCGCGCGTTTGCGCGGCTAGATGCAGTATAATTTATTTTTAAAAATATTCTTATGTTATAAAAACTAAGTCATGATATTGTTTCATGATGGATAAAATTTTTAAAAAAGTATATTCTTTTTATAATAAAGCGCACACCTTAAGCTAATATACCAATATATTCTAAATTATTGTTGAAGAGGAAAATATCTAAAATAGAATGATCAGATAATGAAATGCAATATAATAGTAAAAAATATCATAGTATCTTACTTTCATGGTTGGCTGTGCTCCAGTTATGCATAGATGCATATGCGATATTCTAGCATCTGACCTTAGATTTCATCGAGAACCACTTGCCACTGTCATCTTCTTTGCATTTGATTCACAGCCAAAGAGACCTTGTCCTGGTTTACTTGCGATCCTTGCGCTGGCTATCATCATATCTGTTTTCTTCATGAGGGCAAGCAAGGACTTGCTGAGAATTGATGCCAAGTATTTGGTCATATAAAAACCAAAATTTCATTAGTAGTGAACCAAAATCTTTCTATCCTTTCCTTGCAGGCCGTTTTATTCCTTATTGAATGAATGTAATACTTTTGATGCTCCATGGCCGATAGCCCATGGTGAAATTATCCCCGTCTATATATGACATGATATCAAGAGCACTTCTTTTATGTAATTTAATCGAGTCCATGGAGAAGCTCTGCAGTTTTGATCAATGAGGGAGGTAGGGCTATCATCATTAGCAGTACACAAATAAGAAAGAACAAACGGAGAAGGGACCAACCCCCCGATTTGATCTGATCATCAATTCACTGTCCTCATCATCGCAGATAAAACACCATGCCCGCAGCTATCAGGTGATGCAGATGAACCCATCCTTGTTGCCGCACTCCCGATGCTCGTCTCCCCTAACCATTGCGCCTGCTTTCATAGCAGACTTGTGAGCGCCTGCAAGGCTGTTCAGTCCACCGCTAAGCCACGGCTGCACGGCAGAAATTTTCTCCTCTCGTGTTCCCTGTCAAGATTCAAGGCGTCCCACTGCAACTCCAGATGGATTCATCCCATAAGCCTAATTATTTTACGTTTGTATCTAAGTTTTTCAGACCTGGTCTCCCATAGCCTGTCGCTGAATATAATTTTGTCCCACGGAATAGTAGTGGTAATTTAGACTAAAATTTCGCTGAACATATGGAGGGTATTTTAGACTAAAATTTTCATAATGGCAGTGGTGGCTGCACGTGCAATTGCGCGGCTAGACATACTATACTATTTAAAATATTTTTATATTATTGTAGAAGTTTAACATAGTTTATTGTTATTACCTATTTTATAATCTATATTTATAAAATTATAGAAAATAGGTGTAGAATTTCTTACCATCCCCCAATTTGAGTGAGAGATGAGTTATCATTTATCTAACAATATATTTGATTTTATTTTACAAGTGAGGTTGGTACAAACATGGCATGCTAAACAACCAACATATCTCATGGTAGAAAAAAAGAATATGTCGTGCTACAAATAAATCTTTCGTAGGATATGTGTCATGCTAAAAATAAAATAATGTGCCATTCTAGCTAGACATAGATCACGTGTATTTTTTATAACGGTGTATTTAGAAATCAGGATTAAGTGTTTATTAGATATTTTATTATTCCAAATTTAGCTATTTGCTCATAATGGTATAGTTGGTAAATTAAAAATAAAAATTAAGATTTTTTTTAGCTTTTTTTACAATTCAAATTTAGTATTTTTTGGACTTGTAAGGGCATGGTGGGTAATTTAGAAATAGGTGTGAGGGGTATTTTTTTTGGCTATTTTTATTATTTCGAATTTAGCTATTTTATAAATATTTTAGGGGGTTTTCTGACTAATTGTTTCATAATGGCAGTGGTGGGTAATTTTCTCTTCTTATTTTCTCGGATTAACGTGGGAATTTCTAGCAATTTAGAATTAACGTGGTAATTTCTAGGTCTTGAGAGCGAACGTGGAGGCTTCCTTTGTTGGTCAATTATATATATAATAGATTATATCTAATTAGAGATTGATCTAATTATAGGATCCATTCAATCTAATAGGAGTATAGCATGTGGTGTTCACCTACAACTTCTAGTTTATAATGAGCATGTAAACCCCAATATTATGACAACTGGCTAGCACGGATTCAACATCGAAATAGTGAGCGGGTAAGTATGGTGTAAGTGTGTTAGAATAACAAATGAATCGCGAGTACAATAAAATAATAAATAGGATATGAACTCATGGTACTTAAGTTATAAATATTACCTTGTCACAGTAGAATACATTTGAGTAGATTTTGAGACCTTAAATGGCATGATACCTCTCATAGGATGCATGGATACCCATAACTATTGTTCACTTTTTATTTTGGAAACTTTTATCAAGAAATCCATGTAGAGCCCAAAGGGACCTGATTTTTGAAACAACATATGTCATGGTAAAAAACCAACATATGTCATGGTAAGGAAAAAAACGTTTCATGCTAAAAATAAGAGAATGTGGCATTAGCTAGACATATGATGGTGCATTTTTATAACGGTGTGCTTAGAAATAGGAATTAACTATATTTTGGATATTTTTATTATTCCAAAATTTAGTTAGTTTGGACTCATAGTGATATGGTGCGTAAAAAAATTTAGTTATTTTATATTCCAAATTTAATAATTTTTTGGTTTATAATGGCATGGCAGGTAACTTAGAAATAGATGTGAAAGGCATTTTTGGTATTTTTTTAATATTCCAAATTTAGCTATTTTTGACTCATAATAGCATGGTGGGTAATTTAGAAATAGACGTGAAGGGTTTTCTTGGCTATTTTTTATCATTCGAGTTTAGCTATTTTTTTTGACTTATAATGGCTTGGTGGGTAATTTAGAAATAAGTGTGAAATGTATTTTGGATATTTTTTATAATTCTAAATTTAGCTATTTTGTAAATATTTATGGGGGTTTTGTGACTAATTTTTTTATAATGGCAGTGGTAGGTAATTCATTCTTTTATTTTTTCGAATTAACGTGAGAATTTTTGACTTTGAGAATGAACGTGGTGGCTTCGTTTTGTGGTCAATTATATATATAATAGATGTGCTTTAAACTGAAGCAAACACATCGCGCATTTTTGTTACCGCAAAAGCTACCCACATTTGTTCTCGTCAGCACCTCTGTACAAGTGGACATATCAGGGGCTATATGGGGCAGCTTTCTAATTCGATTTTGAGAGTTCTCGCTTCTGGGCATGCACCCTCAATAAAGCAGGTTTGTATAAAAAAAAATTACAATGAAGCAGATGCTATATGATCAAGTAAACAGAGTTTTCCATGTATAAAAAAAAAACTCTAGAGCTCCATTTTGGCACGATCTCAGGAGATAAAGTTTCTCGTAATAAGCATGTTAGAGCAGAAATGATAACAAAGAAGTTGCTATAAAATTCCTAGTGTTCTATATAGGCGCCCGCCAAAGTACTGCTTAGAGTCGCGAGCGATCATAACGAATGGAGACAGAGTTTCCACATCGACAGGCTTTGTGGCCAAAAGGGTGGGATCTATATAGCTCCAGCGGTTTGCATGCACGCGATGCAGCCCCTTTTGCTTTTGTTTGCTCATTAGTGAAGCCAACTTATGCAAGCAACTAGGAGGTCAGCTCTTGGATCTCTCGACGATGAGAATGTTGAGATTTTGAATGACATGGGAAAAGGGCTAATAGCTATGACACAGCAGGATCAGCATATAAATCCTTTTTCCTCGACAAACCACGCATGCCATGCATGCGCCAGACAAACGGTGAAAAGCCACACTTTACACGGGCTGAGAACCGGTTCATTACGAAGCACAAGAACTTCGGCCCATTTAGATATTCACTCTAGAATAATTTACACATGGGCTACCAACTTATTGCATTGTGAGGGCGACCGCAGCCCATGTGGGCTTCATCGGTCATTTAACAAAGGGGTCGCGCTAACGCACGGCCGACGCGCGTAAGCATGCGGCACGGCCGGCCGTTTTTGGAAAGTGCCTTCCGCACCCGTTCTAGCATTTTTGACAGTTTTGTCGCGCAGTGCATGCAAGCGCACAGAGAGAGCCAGCCAATCGAGGGGGGCCCATAGAAGGAAAAGTGCTTTTATCAGAGTTTGCGGCCACATGCACTGCACATCTTCACTAATTTCTTCAGATCCAAACAAAATGGCAAAACAACGAAAAAACCGAGATAATCACATAAATTCGTATCATCTCATGCGGCCACTGCATACAGACTGCCACCAATTTTGATTTTGCTCTCTACAGCAGGTTTTCTCTATAGAATGAAAAAGAGTACCCCAAAAGTGAACCATCGACAGACATAGGCTTTCAATTAACCATAAACAAGCATTTTGGTTGCAACTACCACAAGATTCGGGTTTGCATCTAACACATACTCTTGCAGACACTAGGAAGCACATTTATAAGCAAAAAAAATTCGGAAAGAACTTGCCCCATCATCTTTTTGGATTAAAGCTTGAAACCTTCACAAATGTTTATGCTCTGTCAATCACCTGAAAAGACAAACCAGATTCAGTTCTAGCTAGTACTTTGCATTTTTTAAATTCAAACTGATTTAGTATGTGGATCAAAGTGCTTATGCGTGTAATATAAATTGCCAATTGCGATGAATACGGATGCTTAACATGTAACTAAGGAAAAACAAAATGAAACTTAAACTTGCAACTTGACAATGCTCTTTGGCCAGATTAAACAAAGTCATTGCAGATAGTTCTCAAGTTTGGTGATGAGCAACCTACAGTTTCAGAATTAAGGCTTCACTGTAAGGGACACATTTCTGGTAAAGTGCATTCAATATGAAATAAAATGCTTTCCTCTGCGGAATATATTTGCTATTGGTAATAACGACTTAAAGTACTTCACAAGTCCATGTAAAATGCTTTCGACATCAGATAAACATTTCTGGTAAAGTGCATTAACTATGAAATAAAATGCTTTGCTATGCGGAATATATTTTCTATTGGTAACGACTTAAAGTACTTCACAAAGTCCATGTAAAATGCTTTCGACATCAGATAAAATGCTTTGCGATGCAAAATATATTTGCTACTAAGTACTGAACTACAATGCACATATGTTCCTTTTTTTTTAGCAAAATAAGACGTTAATCTGAAGCAAAATATGACTAGAATCAGCATACTACAATCCTTATATGGAACTGGTAGAATTCAACTATGATATGTTTATAGCAGATAGGGTGGACAAACTAATACATACAATAAGCACTATTATTAACAACAAAGGGATGCATAAGTCCACAAAAATAATGCATGCAGAATGTGAAGTTCAAAAGGTGGGTTGCAAAGCACAAGTAGAAAATGATACAACCGTACTTTAGTTAATTATGCAAGATAGCAAGGAGCCATTCGTTTCCAAAGATCAAACAGAAACACCATAGAACTCTAAAAGTCTTTGCAAAAGGACATGTGGTAGAGAAGTAGTGGGGATAACGACCCAAATGAGATAACAAAGACCAAAATGATGATATTAACAGATCTAACTTCAGAAGAGCACATTTTCCATCAAGCATCACCTATCGTAAAAACAGATAAATGGAACTTGACTCACAATTTGTTGTGTCCCTCAAGATATATAAGAAAATTATCTAGCACAGATTCAGCATATCACACAAAAAGTCATTTTAGTAAACAAAGCAAAAAGAGAGGCACTGAGATATTCGCGAGGAACACTAGAAGTGCCTATAGTATGTTATAAAATTGCTAATAAAAATTATCATATGTCTACCTCCTGAATCTTCACCATCATCAGACCCACAATACAGAAGAGACACACCCAATCATAACAAAGAACTATTGATCACACAACAGAAAAAACCCACAAGGCGGCTTATATTTACATGAATTCATTCAAAAGATTTGCTATAGAATGTTTCCCCAATTTTGGGTGATATTGTGACCATCAGTTTGTTCTAAAGCATAATCTGATAAAACAATGTACAACTACAAAGTCATTCCCTGAAGCCTTATTATCACAGATTCTACAAGTGGTTCATGTAAACTAAACTGCTCTTTCTCGCATCTTGTCTAATAAAAGCATTTATATATATATTCACAAGCAAAACAGACACTACCATGGAAGCAGCTTTCTACCGTTTCTCAAGCATATACATTCGTACAACCCGACTCACTTCAAACAACCCGATCACGGCAAATTGTAATACAAAACAGTAAAGAGGGCTGTCAACTTAAATGATTTGAACCCTCTCGGTCGATCTTGACGAGACATGCAGCCAAGCTAAATAACTCAAACAGACATGATAAAAACTGATTGGACCATTGACAACAAAATTGTAAATGAAATTCGATATTAAGGAATACTAGATATGGCCTCTCTCTTCCTTCCTCCCCATGCTAGAGCTCAAATCTATAAGTGAAGTAAAAAAAATCATGGATTAAAACACACCTCGCCGGCCGCCAAATTTTGGCTGATATAACATGAAAGTAAAATATAGGAACAAAACAACTAAATACAGTTAAAACCCGACAATGATTAATATGGCATAGAGCAAGTTTATAGATGGAGCAAACAAAAACTGAAATCATGTTAACTATCTATTATATGGATGATGCAAAGTGTACTAAACTGATCTATGAGCAATAAAATACCTTTTTATTATGTAGTAGAAAAAATCAGGGAGAAATGCTTTCCACAACAATCACCAAAAATTCTTATGGCAATTATGCCACAAAACCTAACCCATGAACTAGTTTTGTGTTTTGGTTACAAGCCAGGACTTTGAGCCAGAGGGAGAAAACACAGTGGGCCTCCCCTAACATTCTGATAGGCGTTGCTAGCTACAAAATCATAACTTATGAACTAGTCAACATCACTAGCCATAAGAATATGTTCAAGTTTCATTGCATTGTGCAATCTAATCCATAAACGCCAAGTACAAAAATCACACAACCCTGAAACACTAGCAACTGATTCTAGCACATCACAAGTTATCCTACAGCCACAGCAAATCCAGACAATATAGTACTGATCCACATACAATCCTTGTTGTCATTGTGACTTTTCTCAGAAATAACTTACTATGCATGACCAGATTATGCTGAGCGCCATGGTGCCTAAATTCCACAACCAGGACGACCAGGCTACAATGCGAGCCATGGCCTTTGAATCCCGCAGCCACTGCTCGCAGGGAGACCACCCTCATGGCCACCACGCTGGTATGGCAGCTTCTCGATGCCAAATGTGAAAGCTACCAGAGCACACCATCCTTGTCAACCACAACAGCCCATGTTCCCGAGCAGAGCAGCTCGGAGAGGCCAAGGCCCGAATCCACACGGTACAAATTCGACAGAAAATGAAATGGAGATGGGAGCGCACGCGAGAAAAATAGAGACGAACACTAGAAATTGGATGGAAATTGCGTAGATCTGGTCAGCCTCTACTCGACCCTACTTGCTTTAAATGAATCCTCGACGTATGCACAACGATGCAGCACCCTCCTCGACGCCATTCACTGCAAAACATGGATCAAATCCCCCAAAATCACTGCTCAAATCGATAGAGATCAAAATGAACATGGGAGTGAGCGAGAGAGAGAGAACCAAAATTGCTTCAAAATTGGTTGTGCGAGCGACTCCTCACGGCTCCATAGCTGCAGCTTCCCCTCAATCCCTTATTCCTACCAAAAACACGCATCAAATCCTCGAGAACTCCAGTCGATTTGAAGCCTAGAAACACATGAGAGGGAGAGAGACAGAGACAGGGGACAAACCAGGAAAAACTGCTTGCGCGCGAGCCTCCTCATAGTTCACAGAGATCAGGTGTTACCCCTCGCCGGCGATTCGCCGCCCGATGCGCCAGCAAATCGCCTCCGATCGTCGGCGATGATGCAGGTAGAGAGAGAGAACGGCACGCGGGGAAGAGAGAGAGGCGGAAGAAGAAATGAGGAAAGCATATCGGGTCATGTGGGTCCCACTCCATTTATTTCGCTTCGGATTCCCCGGCCACATCCCGCGCAGTTACACCCGCCTCCGTTCGATGAGGATCACGCGGGCTCCAGCGCCTGCCGTTCTGGACGGTTAACGCGCGGCCGCCAGAAAGTAGAGTTTACCTTAACAAAGAGTCCGCTCAAAGCCAATTGCAATGTTTTTGGGAGATGCACATATGAAATGCCAAGCTCTTCCACTAAACATAATACTAGGTGTCAAAGGGGTCTTGGCCTAGTGGTTAAGGCATCCGAGTAACACCTCTCAGGTCCTGGGTTCGACTCCCTGTGGGAGCGAATTTTCAAGGATTTAACGGCATTTGTGCTTTCAGTGGTAGGCGACGCTCCGTCGACAGCGAGGCGCCAGTGGTGACTTCGTATCTCTGGATTTGCCAGCTCAGTCTTCGAAGATGCTCATAAGGGTAGGGTTTACATACGTGTGTTCATAAGGGTGAGTGTGCGTGCGTTGTGAGTGTCTGAGTTGTACTGTGTAATCTAAAAAAACTAAACATAATACTAGGTGTTCTCAAAAAAAAATAAACATAATACTAGGTTAAACTAAGAAAATAAAATGAAAAAAGTACGTGGCTATAACCAAACACTGTTCTAAACATGGAAAAATGAGGAGACACCCCATCAGAGGTGGTGCAAAATATATTTGTTCGTTCAAAAGGACCCTAAAATATTTCCCAGCAACATGTTTACTCCTGCATGCTAAGCCAAACTCGAAGCGAACAGGCAGGCAACCAGGAAACATCACATGCCAACACGGCACCATCAGTATTTCAGACAAATAAGGAGTTCATCGCTTCGTCTTATTCGCGCCACATCTGTTGATGTTCTACCAACCACGGGACTGTCCGTTCCCGCCACGGCCACCTCCATTTCTGCCGCCACCACTACCTCTTCTGCCCCATTGCTCAACCGGCCGCCAGACCGCCTGCTGCGTTTGGAACGTGCCGCCGTACTGCCCTCTCCTGCCCAAGCGCCGCCTCCAGCCGGCCGGGAACTGTAGGCGCCGCAGCTGTTAAAATTTCCGCTGTGTCTTTGTGCAGTGTTGGGACCATGGATCCCTCTCCCACGGCTGCTGCTGATGCTACTCCACTGCGGTGTCTCGGCGGTGAGGGCGTTCCCTCTCCCGCGGCTGAAGCTGTTGATCCTTGGCGGCGCCTCGGTGGCGGCGGTGGTTACAGGCGGTCGATAGCCCGGGTAGGTGTGCCACAAAGGCTTCCTCGAAATGTCATCTTCAGTTAAAGTCTGGATGCATGACTTCATAAGATCATGGTAATTATGAGGGAAATTGCATGGCATTTCAAATGGGCCACAACAAATTGAAATGAGCATATATGAGTCGCAAAATTCACCTTTTCTGGTATATTGACGTTATCAAGGAGTCTTGGAATGGGCTTCGCCATCTCAGGGTTGAAGAACAGGAATGATCTGAAACATTTCAAATTATTATGTAATGGAAAGTGATACTTTTTTTTCCCAGGACGTTCCAATTAAATATAATTGGTTCCAGAGAAAACATACATTGTCTGATCATTTATAATGTCCTCTAGATCTTTTACCGGCGAATGGAAAAGGCCACTGCTCATGTCATCATCTTCAGCAGGAGACAACCATCCTCTAAGCTCACTGTTGGGAGTAGAATTCAGCATTATTTTCATAATGTTTTTTTTCTTCAAACCAGACTTTTGAGAATTCGTCAGTGTAGAATCAGCTCCTAGATGTACCTGGTAGAAGGATCTATCTGAACATTTCTTGACGAACAGTCGGATGTTTGCATAGATGCTGCATGGCTTACAAGAGTATTTGAGTTCTGCAAGATCTTCTCTTGTCGGACAGTGTTCCTACTCATCTCATGCATCTGACACAGACAAGGTAAAATACTAATAAGCATCATACTTCAGTGGAACTTTATGACACAAATTTCTTATTACCGCAAGATTGTTCTCCATTGGAAAGCAGCAGCTTTTCATCAATGAATGGCAGCATTGCAATACCCTGAGAATTTGTTTCAGGGGAAACTAGCATGAGCGAGAATGAGGAGATGCTGCTGCAGCAAGAATATTTGTGCAGCTAATCTTTGAGTTTCTATGTATATACCTATATAGGTATAGAAACCTAGTTGGCTAGTTCGAAAATTTTCATTCAAGATCTTTCGAAAAAAAATAGTCATTCACATATACGAAAGGTTGACTTACTTGCCATAAGAAACGTTTCCCATGGGTATCAATCTGCAGATCTGGAGAGAAAAATAGATTCATTTACTTCAATAGTCTCGTATATTCTGATTACGGGATTAATATTAAATAATGAATATACCTGATGGGTAGAATTTTTGGATTGAAGATCCTTCACTTTCCATCAAGTCTCTATAACAATTTGGTAGTGCACATGAGCTGCAAAAGGAAACCAAAACTTAAAATACTGCAATACAAAATGTGGCTAGTTATTTAACTAAGACTGGTTAATGTTGCCTTTCTGGTGGAAGAACTGCCATGAGCTGATCGAATGGTCTCAGTGGCTTGTCCTTGGTGAAAGATATCTTGAACTGAGATAGACCTTGAGATCAGATGCGAAAGGAGCATAATGGAAGGGGTAGTACCTGCAGAAACAAGAACAGACATGCTAATGACAAGCATGACACAGAACGGAAATATTTTCGGTCTTACCTATCCACAAGAATTTGCAGTTATAAATATATTTATTTGGCACTATTTAACAAACTTAAGGACCACTCATCATAAGATTTTAGAATAATGAAAGCACACTACCTAGCTAACTAACAAAACAAATACATGGACAAAACAATTCAGTTCATATAAATATTTTCTACATACCAGCTCCATGATGGAACGTCTGCAAAATAGTACTGCAGCACCCAACAAAGTCCCTCTAGATACTTCTGAACCTAAAATAAATTTAAAAGTAAGAAAAAACCTCCTTATCACACCTCATGGCCTCACGTGAATTCTATTTTAATAAGAAACAAACAAGAAAAAACGTAACCATATTGGTCTTCAGCTTCCCAACTTCATTATAATTTTCAATACCAAACTTTCGCGGTAGAACCGAGATTTCCACCCTGTGAATCCCAGTCTTATCTGTGCAAGAGATATGTCAATACTGATACACAAGCGAAAAATCTTTTGAATTAGGCATGAGTAACCTTGTCATGATTAGAAGAACCACTTTTTACAAGGTCTTGCTTTTTACAAAGAGCATCCTTCAAGTTTTGCCTCAGCTCCAAGGTATTTGCAGTGATCTAATCAGGAGTTATAAATTTGAGAGAACAGAAATAAATGAATATTAAGGTATTTCAGAAAAAGGCAGGTAAACAATTGTGGTATTTCCAGTGCTCGTATAATACACGAACAAATACAAGTGAACTCTTCCGTACATCTGACTTGTTGGAGCTGCAGGCTGAAATACTATGTTGTGTTTCAAAAGACTTGACCAATAACTCTGGACCATCAGGATTTTTCTTCCTGTATAGAAAAAAAAAAGAGATAAAAACACTTGAACATATCAATATTTTATTTTATACAAAATTTTGCAATTGTAGCCAATCCTCACTGCATCATCAAAAATTTCTCATTCCATTCTTTCTCTGCAGCCTGACGCAGTAACTTGCGCTGATAGCTCTGCATGTAAGCAGCAAGTTACGAAGGAACCAGCACAGATTCAGACAAGGTTTTAAGTTTATAATAAGACGCTCGATTATTAAAAGAACAACTCTGCTTGAAAAAGAAAAACATACCTCTCGTAGCTCATATCGTTTTACAAAGATTTTCTCTTCACACAATGACAGTTCATGAAAAAACTTTTCCAACCTTGAGACCTTAATATATGCAGCATGTTTTACTTTCACCTGATTCAATATAAAAAAGAAGTGAAGCAGAGCATAGCTAATAGTAATCATTGATGAAACTAATAGTGAGATCCTGCAGATACTTTTTCTGTGTTCACAATATAGCCCCCCATTTTGTTGAAGTTTGTTTTGTACACCTCGATGAGAAGGTTAACTGCATCCAGTGCCCCATGGGGTATTGACCAGCGAAACAATTCAGTTCTTCGCAATTGTGAACAAGTGAAAGAACATGACTATAATATGTTCCGCCAAACTATTGAAACTACGAAGGCATACACTATATAGATAGATGCATACCTCACGTATCTCAAGTGATGGAATGTGTGGAATGAAATCATTTCCTGTCAAGAAACAAATAAATATGAAGTCATCCACAAGCTTCTCGATATCTGTTTTGAATATAGGGTTCAATATCTTCAGATCAAGCTCCAAGTACTCCCTCAGGACCCATATGTTCAAGAGCTGCAAGAAGATGGTGTTATCCACAAAATTAAAATAGAAAACCTCTGTTACTAAAATATAATCACAAGGAACAAACCTGATACGACTTCTTAGGAATCTTGCGCCTAGTCCTTTCTTCTGTTGCCCGGGGGAACCAGCCTCTATACTTTCTTGAGGACTCTTCAGTTTTGAAGAACTCTTTATCTAAAGGGATACAATTTTCTGGCTGAATTTCAAATACCACATCCTGGCCAAATTAAAACATAAAGTATTCTTAATTCTATAGTTGAAAATTGTTGCCACAGCATTTTACTGAAGGCTGGAGATAGCACTGAGGATATGCATGATCATACCTCCCTCAAAATTGAGAAGTGTGGTTCATGAGATGCCAAAGCAAGCATTATTAAATCTGCATCCTGCAATAAACATTGAGTGTCAGTCTAAATAGTGACTTGTAAAGGTAACTAATCAAAATGTTGCGGAGAATTTTCATATTATTCGGACTATGGATATGCATATATTCGTACAAATGAGTGACGTACCAGTCCATACAAGCAATGCTGTCTGTTTGGGTCATAATTCTCGCAGCTGCGTTGTGCACGGATGAATGACATGATTTTGTGCTCGCCTTCTCCAGGTACATTGGAGTCAGACAGTATAACCTTCAGAATGAGCAAATTGTGAACGTACTAATCATGTAATGATACTATGATAGTTAAAAAAATCAGCTAGGGATGTCACCACAAAAGTTACTCCATAATAAGATAAAAGAACTATTTTTAAAAGATAGAGGAACTAGTTAACCACTTTAACATAAAAAAAATCAACATCGAGTAGAACTTGTCACACTACATAATTGCATCCCTACAGGTGAGAAACGATATCAAATTAAGTGTGCTATCAGTCGAACGGACCATGATGTCTTTCCAATCAGGGTCACTATTCAACCGGGGCACGGATATAGTACTCGAGCGCTTTCGAGAGCTTCTCCATGAACTCGGTCCCTGGTGTAATGGCATTGGGATCCGAAACCTCGTTCGTCTCCTTTGCTAGCACCTCTTTCCCTTCTGCTTTGAATCTTCTCTCAGAAGCTTCTCTTCTACTGCCTGCAAATCAGAGCATGAACATGTATGCATTGCACCGTGAATGCAAATCAAGAGATGGCCTAAGAAAAGGGTGAGCGAGGATGTTCACCGCAGCTTTGGCGTCCTTGGCAGCCTTGAAGCGCCTGGACCTCTGTTGGTTCATGTTTGCCCGAGGAGCGACACCATCTGCAGTTCAGACAAGGGAAGTCAACAGATCAGCTGAGCAAGTAAAAAAAGAGAGTAAGATCGAAAGGGATCGACGCTAGTTTTAGATGTAAGTAGTACAAAAAGAAAGAAAGAGAAAGGGATTAAGCCTGCATCGACCAAAATTAAACGCCAAGAAAAATGAGCCGAGAGCATACAGTAATTACCTACTGCCAGGTAGAGCAGCTTGGTTGGCCTGACGATGCGGAAGAGGCGGTCCATGTACTCGAACATGGCCTGGAACACCTCGTCGAACGTCGTCGGCGGACACACCTAAGTGGTATCTCCACGCGTGAGTGATGAAATAATAGTGCAAGCATATGTGGGAAATGCACAATTAAAGTTACCTGGTCCTCCGGATGGAAGCAGGGGTGGATGATGCTGTTCATGTCCAGGTACAGGTTGTGGTACACGCCATTGCTGGGGCCCTGCCCGGCGTCGCCGTCGTCTTCTCTCGCGGCGGGGGTGACGATGTTTGGGTACTTCCCCAGAGCCACTTGTAGAACGACGGCACACCCATGGCATGCGGCGGCGCGCCGGCAAACGTACAGCTTCCCTTGCTCGTCGGGTCGTCGCCGATCGATCGCCGGCTCTCACTGGCGCTTTCTTCTCAGCTGTATCTTGCGTCTGGTGTTCGATCAAAAGACCGGAGCTGACGCCTTGTTTGCTAGTGCTACTAGTAGTGCGATGCGGAGACGACGGGGAGCGGCTCGTCGGTCGCCGTACGGGGATGCACGGGGAGACGGAACGGCCGGCCGGGGCGGCGTGACATGACATGTCGTGGGCCCATGACACGGTGCCCAGCGATGCGTCCACGTGTGCAGGCATGCAAGGAGGCGTGGCCGCCGAGTCCACGCACGGGCAACGAGACGTCCACGGGAGCTATTGCACCTAGCTTGCTTGTTGCAGAGCTTTTGCATGCACGGCCGGGGAACCCAAAGCCGCCAACAGTGGCGAGTCCAGGCCCAACACTGGGGTGGGCCGGAAGCTAGCTGGGCTGATGGGGGTGGGCCGGAAAATAGGAAAAAAAGAAAAATTCTACTGTTCACGGGTGCTACAGTGCTAGAAATAGAGGATGGGCTGAATCTGGGGGTGGGCCGCGCCCACCCGGCCCACCCCTTAGACTCGCCACTGGCCGCCAAATGCAATGATGACAGCTAGAGAGATTTTCTCATTGGGATACTGCTGCAAGCTAGAGAGATCCTCTCGTCTCGTCACTGGGAGTAGATCGATCGGGTTTGCACGGCGCTCTGTCAGGATTCCGATTAGACTTGACGACCAGCGTCGTCGCCACGAGTGTGTTCGTTGTTGCATCCGGTCTAAAATATTTATGGCTAGTTTGGTTTGCTGCCCTGTAGCAATTTGCCTGAGCCTGAGCGGTGCCTGAGAATCATCGATTTGTGTTTGGTTGCCATCCTGAGAATCTGCCTGATCAGGCACGTCCTCAGGCGAGTCCGTCAATCTCAGGCGCTCGATTTCGAGCGCCTGAGCGAACGCTTCCGCGAGTCGTCCGCGCCTGACCCTTCTTCTTCCTCTCTCCCGATCTTTCCTCCCGTGCAGCTGCAACAGCCACCCCTCCGCCCCCTCTCACGAGCAGCAGCAGCAACTACGGCAATAGAAGCAGCTCGCGTACCGCAGTTGCCGCGGCCTCATCCGCGCTCGCCTCCTCAATCCCGTGCTTGGGCCGCCGCGTCCCCATCCCGCACCGGAGCCGCCGCTGCTGGTCCTGGGCTCGCACTGCCACCTCCGCGCTCGGACGCCACGCCCGTGGGGCGGACACCATGACCGCCGGCAAAGCTTCCTGCTCAAGTCCCCTGTTTCCTCTTTCTAAGCCCTGGCCACCGATCTTCAAAATTCATTATCCACACTATGAATTGCGTCAAATTGATCTCACCAATCTCTTCTAAACCTCCCAACGAATCCATTTTGCTGGTGAACAACCCCTCTCCGGCCGAGTCTCGCTGCTGGCGATGGATCTTCCATGGCCGTAGATGTTGTTGTCGTGGAAACTGGACCACGAAGCAGCAAAAACATACTGACAGACTTGTGTGTTTCACAGAGCAAAGCATACTTGTTACTTCCGTTTTCCCTCAGGCAGACTCTTGCAACCAAACAACCAGTTCTATCGATGCCTGACCAGGCAACCATCGGGTGCCTGACCAGGCAGCTATTTTGCTCAGGCACCATGCTCAGGGCAGCATCCAAACTAGCCCTTAGAGGTTCGTATCAACGAATATTTTAATTATAAATAAATTTAATTACAAAATTAATTTCAGGACTCCGCTCGAATTCGCGAGACGAATCTAATGAGACTAATTAAATCGTGATTAGAAGATAGTTGCTGTAGCATCACTGTAGCAAAATATAGATTAATCTATTATTATCTTAGTATTTGAAGAGAAAAAGAAGCCACCACGTTCGCTCTCAAGGCCTAGAAATTCTCACGTTAATCTTAAAAAAAAAGAAAGACGTGAACCATTGGATTTTATGAAGATTGAACGACCAAGATTTAAACTAGATTAAGCATCGCAAGTATAGAATTCAAAACATTAATGATAGCACCCACGTTCATTTTCAAGAGTCTTGAACAACTAAAAGTAGTAGTCGTATATAGAAACAAGAGATCAATCTATTCACGTTATGTAGTCTCAAAAAGAAAAATTCACGTTACTGACAAATAGATGGGGCAAGTCCGGTGTTTAGGTGGACGAATACTCGAGCGGCAGCGCAACGCTCAATCCGGCACCCCAATGGGATAGTAGATTCTACAATGGTTGCGGTGCCGTCGACAGTTCGCGACCTCCGCGTCTACGACTTGCCGGCGCAGCCGCGGGGCTGAAGAAGTACCACTGCAAGCCATCTCCGGCGTCTTTGCAGGGGACGCTGGCGGGAGTGCCGTCGCGGACCAGATCGTGCGGCCGGGCGGAGCAGACGTCGGCATCGTGGAAGATGCGGGCGTTGGTGTGGTCGCTGATCTTGCCGTTGTTGATCTTGGCGCGGAGGTAGCGGTCGACGAGGTGCGTTACCCTGGTGAAGTGGTCCTCTGCGGCGATGGTCATCTCCGTCGATCGGGCCGAGAGGACGAGCAATCAACTCAAGCCCTGGTACGGCTCGCCTCCCTTGATCGGTGGAAGAAAGGTTGAGAAAGATGCAGCGATGGTGATCCCGGGCGTCCTTTGCTACATTCAGTGCTTACGAACATGGAACATCCAACTGATTCTTTAACGACACGCTCAGCATGAGGATCGGAGCAAGAAGGACGGCGTTTCCGTGAAGCGGAGAGTGCAAAAGTGAACAATGACAACCTCAGATATATACTCCGTAGTACAATTTGCTGAGTATCGGCCACGACATTTGCGGATTCAGCAGAGGGTTTGTTGTTCGAGGGAAGACGGGCTCATTATGCATGTATCGGGTGTGGAAATAGTCCGAGCAGCATAGCAAAAAACGAGAGTCATTGACGCCGTGATACGTCATGAATTTCTGCAAGAAGGCACTCTATTGCCAAGTGCACGACGCTCTTCATATCATGTCACTCGATGAGGACGAAACGACGGCAACGAAGATACCAATCAGAAGCGCAGGGCGCACATAATGACAAGCGTATAAGCAAGCTCGGCAACGAGAATCCTAGCGCAGTCGCTAGCGAATTACTGGAGCCGCCGAACATTGATCACATCGACAAGATAACTAGAGTCGGCTGCTCTAGCTCCATACGTCCAGGTGACATGAATCCATTGGAGGAATGAAATTGTATTCGTTTACTTGGGTGAACAGAGTTGGCTGTATAATTGTATTCGTTTACTATAGGTAACTCAAGAAGCAGGCAACATGTGTCGTTTAATTGGGTTTGATTTGGAGTGCTGAACACCATTATACAAGCTGCTGAGATATCCCAACTTCTTCATCTTGCTGGTGGCTTGGCACGACAGGAAATCGTACTACGGTACGTGTTTATATAAACATCCTCTAAATCACTCAGTTTTCTTTTTTGTGGAAACTAAACTGCTTAGTTTATGACCACATAAACCGATTTTTAAAGAGATATTGAATACATTTCTTATACATGTAGTGAGCCTAGAGGGCCTTATCAGCAAAATATGTAGTGCAAATTCAACTCTAGATGCAATCAGGAAACCATTTAAAAAAATCATGTCTAGAAGCTTAAAAAAAATCTGGAAATTTGCATCTATGTACATACAATGTAGAGGCACATGCATGCAAAGTTGCAAGTCCAAATACGGTTTAAGATATACAAAAGGACAAATCATGTGCAAGAGGACAAAAATTACAATGCATTATGTCCTTTTCTGCTCTTACATCATGAAATTGTCATTTTTGTACATCTTAAAGTAAGAAGTATCATCTGGTGAAACTTTGCATTTATGTATCTCTATATCTCATCTACAAAAATAAACACTTTTAGAAATATATTTTTTCACAATGGTTCTCAGGATTATATGTAGAGTTAGGTTTGCTCCACATATTTTTTACGGGATGTCATGCAAGTACATGATAGCCGGATGAAGCATCAGAGGAGAATGATATTCAAGGATGAGAACAAACATAGGTTCAGATTATCAAAAGGATAGACAAAGGTAAACTTTCTCCTCGAGGACAATACACTAGCATAGAGTACATAAGCTCCCACTGTCCCACATCTCTTTTATAAAACATATATATGGAGTATATGGAAAAAAATGTGTGAGAGATGATGTCGACAACCATCAAACCATCTTTGATATCCACCAAACAGTTGGGGAGGAGAAGGCGGAGAAAGGGACAAACAATAGGCTCAGGCGACGACTGGACTATAGAGTGATATGATCGCCATGGTAGGTGCGTTGAAATGTACACAAAGAAACTCAAGAAATGATGATAATAATATCATGACGAGTCTAGCCGCGCAATATGCGCGGGTTGTCTTACTAGTTAGGCTCATTAGATTCGTCTCGCGAATTAGAGGGAGTTGTGACATAGGTTTTGCCATTAAATTAATAAAAATATTTTTAAATAGTAAGATTCTTTTTGATGTGACATGTCTAAAATTTAGAGGAGTGGAAACGAACACGCCCCATGTCGACGAGTTTGACTGGGTACTGACCACTTGCCATAGTTATTTAGGTCGATCCGTCATACGCCAGCTCGAAGTTCTCGTACGAGTCTCCCTGATCCATCTCAAGCCATCCTGATCCAACCTTCTTTTTTTTTTTGTTTTGCCAAATTTGCTACTGAGACACTTCTCAATCGTGACTTGTTGCTGAACAATAAAACATATTTTGTATGTTGCAAAACATGTCTGGTTATTTCTCTGTGTTTTTCCGATGCCCATTCCAAATTTTACCCTTTTAGACGGTTCTTTGATTTTTCTGATGGATGAAGTTGCCCAATACTTGGCAGAAACAAATGGATTAAGTGTCAAATAAAAAAAATAAAAAACTTGGCCGGGGGATTGACCTCCACGCACCCGCGGTATTGTTCTAAGAAGAAGAAAGCCTTCTCACACCGGCCGAGAAAATCACCGAACCCCTTCCCACCCTTACACAGGACCCGCATCCCAGGTGAGACTTGGTGGGGGCAAAGCATCGTAGCCCAACTAGATCGGGATTTCAACCATGATTTGAGAATCGGGAAAGGCGAGAGAATTTTTTTAACCTTAGCTTGAAATTCGCTCCATCAGAAATCGAACTCAAGATCTAGGAGGTGCCGCTGGAGCTCCTAGCCAACCGACCAGAAGTCATTTGGCAAATACCAATCGCTACGGAGAATCAATTAATTGATTTTGAAATGATCAATGCTCCTTTGGATAACTAGGGTTTTGGTAGGTAACTCTTTACGTGCTCATAAATTTAGACTTTGTTTGGATCCTCTAACCAGTTAAAGCTTAGCCACCGTATGAGGTATGTGTTTGGATCCCTAATTAATGATCTTTGGCTAACAAAAATATTGGCAGCACTACTTCTGGCTAATGATTCCTAGATGGAGCGTAAGATTCTAAACTAAAAAAAGAAATTTAAAACTAATAATGGTCAAAGTTTCAAAAGCCTGAAAAAAGTTTGGTCAAAGTGTCATATATTTAAGAACATAGGTAGTATAAGATAAGATGGTGTAACCAAACAAGCCTCTCTTTTTTTTGGCGAGGAACCAAACAAGCTTTTCAGCACTCTTGAAATTCATAGGATTGAAGATGGCATGTCACTCATGTTTTTTTTTTTAAATATATATTTTATATTTCAGTCTCTGGAGTATTACAAATGAAACAAAAGCAACCGGGACAGACCTCACTTACATGAATGAAAAATTATAATATATTCAGTTGTAGAGGCGCGAGCCTTTCCTGTTCTTCAAAAGCATGATATGAATGAAAGCGAACAAAACACCACTATTTGATCAAGTTAAAAACCACTTCTATTACTAAAATATCAGCCATCCATGTCGCAGACCTCCATGACTGTGATTTGAAGCACAACGGCATGCCACTAATGTGTTTTCCATGTTTCTATACTGATGGGATCTTTTTTTTTTTTGGCGAGGACAAAAAAAAATCATGTGGATCTAAGGGATGCTACCGTTGATAAACTGATAGAAATAATATATTAGGTACAAGTCACAGAGAGTACACATATGAATAATACACACGTTAATTCTACTGAAAGAAATACTGCAAATGCAATGATATAGCACACCATTTTGGTTCAAGGATCCTAAAAGTTGACGAAACCAAGTTGACAAGAACGAGAACCCACGTTCCCTCACATTTCTTCTTTGGTATGCCCTTACCGCTGGCAAATTGACTGCTCGACACCTCAGCCATGCATTCCATCCACGAGCCTATGTAACAGGATATTCCAAGGTCAGAAATGAAAAGGTAGAAATATTGAAACCGTAATTGAAGAAAATATTACCTCTTTTTAAGTCCTCTGTCAATACCATATCTTTTTTTGATCCATACGAAATCTTGAATCCTACAGTAATAAGTAGAACCATTGTGTCAAACCTTTAATCATAATCAGGAGACCACCATTACCAAGTAATATCATTCTTTTTAAAAAAATGCGTTGTCCACCTTATTAGTAATTTACTCAAGGTGGACAACGCATTTTTGGATATGATATATGACGCGCGGAGTAAAGATTTATATAGTCATATATCATATGCAAATGAATGCAGGGAAGTATGAAACTAGACAAATACTATATACAACAAACTTACCAAGCATTTTGGCTCCGCGGCCACCTTTTTGATCATCTCCTTCATTCCCTGGACTCGGAAGGCAAAGGATTTGTTGGGTGACCCCTTGGTGGTTGCGCGCTGCAACCTATGAGATGATAGCCATGAGAGAATGAACGGGCTTTCTCTGCACTGCATCTGGGCAACATCCTCGTCGAGTGCCAACACAGCTGACTTTGGGGCACTGCGCCCGTCTTCTGAGCTTTTAATCTCCTCCCATGTCCTCCGCAGCCCACCGATGGTCCGTTCTTCAGCCATGACCCCCTTCCATGACCTCGCATTTCTGATTCGCAGGTCTTCAATAGCCTGGCCCGCTGCAACCGATCGATATTTTCTTTTGATGGTAACTAGTAAGACAACCACTCGTCATGATATTATTATCATCATTTCTTGAGTTTCTTTGTGTACATTTCAACGCACCTACCATGGCGATCATATCACTCTATAGTCCAGTCGTCGCCTGAGCCTATTGTTTGTCCCTTTCTCCGCCTTCTCCTCCCCAATTGTTTGGTGGATATCAAAGATAGTTTGATGGTTGTCGACATCATCTCTCACACATTTTTTTTCCATATACTCCATATATATGTTTTATAAAAGAGATGTGGGACAGTGGGAGCTTATGTACTCTATGCTAGTGTATTGTCCTCGAGGAGAAAGTTTACCTTTGTCTATCCTTTTGATAATCTGAACCTATGTTTGTTCTCATCCTTGAATATCATTCTCCTCTGATGCTTCATCCGGCTATCATGTACTTGCATGACATCCCGTAAAAAATATGTGGAGCAAACCTAACTCTACATATAATCCTGAGAACCATTGTGAAAAAATATATCTCTAAAAGTTTTTATTTCTGTAGATGAGATATAGAGATACATAAATGCAAAGTTTCACCAGATGATACTTCTTACTTTAAGATGTACGAAAAATGACAATTTCATGATGTAAGAGCAGAAAAGGACATAATGCATTGTAATGTTTGTCCTCTTGCACATGATTTGTCCTTCTGTATCTCTTAAAGTACCGTATTTGGACTTGCAACTTTGCATGCATGTGCCTCTACATTGTATGTACATAGATGCAAATTTCCAGATTTTTTTTTGAAGCTTCTAGACATGATTTTTTTAAATGGTTTCCCTGATTGCATCTAGAGTTGAATTTGCACTACATATTTTTGCTGATAACGCCCTCTAGGCTCACTACATGTATAAGAAATGTTTTCAATATCTATTTAAAATTCGGTTTATGTGGTCATAAACTGAGCAATTTAGTTTCCACAAAAAAAGAAAACTGAGTGATTTAGAGGATGTTTATATAAACACGTACCGTAGTACGATTTGCTGTCGTGCCAAGCCACCAGCAAGATTGAAGAAGTTGGGATATCTCAGCAGTTTGTATAATGGTGTTCAGCACTCCAAATCAAACCCAATTAAACGACACATGTTGCCTGCTTCTTGAGTTACCTATAGTAAACGAATACAATTATACAGCCAACTCTGTTCACCCAAGTAAACGAATACAATTTCATTCCTCCAATGGATTCATGTCACCTGGACGTATGGAGCTAGAGCAGCCGACTCTAGTTATCTTGTCGATGTGATCAATGTTCGGCGGCTCCAGTAATTCGCTAGCGACTGCGCTAGGATTCTCGTTGCCGAGCTTGCTTATACGCTTGTCATTATGTGCGCCCTGCGCTTCTGATTGGTATCTTCGTTGCCGTCGTTTCGTCCTCATCGAGTGACATGATATGAAGAGAGTCGTGCACTTGGCAATAGAGTGCCTTCTTGCAGAAATTCATGACGTATCACGGCGTCAATGACTCTCGTTTTTGCTATGCTGCTCGGACTATTTCCACACCCGATACATGCATAATGAGCCCGTCTTCCCTCGAACAACAAACCCTCTGCTGAATCCGCAAATGTCGTGGCCGATACTCAGCAAATTGTACTACGGAGTATATATCTGAGGTTGTCGTTGTTCACTTTTGCACTCTCCGCTTCACGGAAACACCGTCCTTCTTGCTCCGATCCTCATGCTGTGCGTGTCGTTAAAGAATCAGTTGGATGTTCCATGTTCGTAAGCACTGAATGCAGCAAAGGACGCCCGGGATCACCATCGCTGCATCTTTCTCAACCTTTCTTCCACCGATCAAGGGAGGCGAGCCCTACCAGGGCTTGAGTTGATTGATCGTCCTTTCGGCCCGACCGACGGAGATGACCATCGCCGCAGAGGACGAGGGTAACGCCAACCTCGTCGACCGTTACCTCCGCGCCAAGATCAACAGCGGCAAGATCAGCGACCACACCAACACCCGCATCTTCCACGACGCCAACGTCTGCTCCGCCCGGCCGCACGATCTGGTCCGCGACGACACTCCCGCCCGCGTGCCCTGCAGAGACGCCAGAGATGGCTTGCAGTGGTACTTCTTCAGCCCCGCGTGCTACACCGGCAAGTCGTAGACCCGGAGGTCGCGAACTGTCGACGGCACCGCAACCATTGTAGGATCTACTGTCCCATTGGGGTGCCGGATGGAGCGTTGCGCTGCCGCTCGAGTATTCGTACACCTAAACACCGGACTTGGCCCCATCTGTTCGTCCGTAACGTGAATTTTTCTTTTTGAGACTACATAACGTGAATAGATTGATCTCTTGTTTCTATATACGACTACTACTTTTAGTTGTTCAAGACTCTTGAAAATGAACGTGGGTGCTATCATTAATGTTTTGAATTCTATACTTGCGATGCTTAATCTAGTTTAAATCTTGGCCGTTCAATCTTCATAAAATCCAACGGTTCACATCTTTCTTTTTTTTAAGATTAACGTGGGAATTTCTAGGCCTTGAGAGCGAACGTGGTGGCTTCTTTTTCTCTTCAAATACTAAGATAATAGATAGCAACTGATCGATTCTGCTGTCCGTTTTATCAGTACAGTAATCCCGCCATCCATTCATCTCCATCAAACGGTTGGTCTCTTGTCCAGCCTGACGTCCTCCCATGACATCGGATTCTTTTCGATGTGGATGTGTTCATTAAACACTCCCCAAACATGCTCCATCAGCCGCAAACGAATGAGCTCTGCCGCCACGTCAGGGCAGACAATCCCGTCCGATGGAGTAGTCGCCATGTCCGGCCCTTAGAAGCAATGTTCCCGGGACGATGGGAGCGAGGGACGGGAACGCGGGACGAGGAACGAAAGCTTGCAAAATATGGTACGAAGAGGGGTATACTTCTCACTGTCGTTCCATTGTGAATCGGAACGCGTCCCCCCTAATTTGGGGACGCACAGAGGGGACGATGTTCCAAAAACAAGGAACTCTCTGACCATTCGGACACCCTACTCCCTGCTGCACGTGAGGGGCTGACTAAATTGACCCCAGCTAACATTATGAGCTGAAAGAATTTGGCCCAGCTGGCCCAAGCTAGATGACAATTGACAACTACCCTAAAATTGTGTTCGTCTTCCTCACCTTGCCCAGCCGCCGCCACCCACGGGATCTTCAGCAACAGTTGTTCATGACAACTCAATCATCAGCAACAGCATGTGCGGCGGCTCGGCCTCCTGCGACGGCAGCATCTCGACGGCGCGGCGCGGCGCGGACGGGCTCTGCGGCGCGCGATTCGGCGGTGTCTCAACGGTGTGCGTCCTGGTGCGTGGAAGAGCTCGGCAACGCGCGGCCGCGGCGTTCCGAAGGCGACGAGTCGCGTTCCCTCCTGCGTTTCGGACGACGTCCCCTGTCGTTCCCGTTCCCGTTTCCGGGACGAAGACGACGGAACGGGGGACGCGGCAACGTCCCACGTTTCCTGCTTCTAAGGTCCGGCCAGAATACCAGGACGGCCAGTTCACGTTCGTCTAGCTGCTGGATTGCAGCCTCCTCACTGATCTCGGGCTTCCTATAACTCCCGCTGACTGTCATCAGCTGGTTTTGTTCGCCCTCCGGAACATCTAGGTACACGACGAAGTTCTTCTGCTCGCCGGCGTAGAGATCCGACACTTGTATGGTACCAGACCGTTTGTCGGAGCTGATTCTCATCGGGTAGCTGCCAGACTCGATCGATGATATAGTGACGCCATCAGGAGTCTGCAGGTTGACATGTACGTCCATGGCGGTGACAGACATTAGACCGCCAAGGGATCTCCAGGTCCTGGTAGATATAGGAGTAGATGCCCATGGTCTTGTCGGCGATGTAACACAACACCTTAGGGTCATGGTCCGCTCCCAAACCAAACGTTTTCCACCGGGAATTCAGGGCTGATGTGCTGACTGAAGAAATAATCGTCGCGACCATTGCATAGGAAGATGATGCGGCCTACGCGGGCGCTTCTTTCCTCTGGTCCACGCTGCCGCAGGAAGGATCTGCATGTTCATACATATTGTGGCCCACGTACATATGGTGAGTTAGTAATTAATTGTTTTGGGAAGTAACTAAGCTATAACAAATGTAGACCTCTATATATGCAGGTTGGTGAATTGAAATATTTAAATTTTGAACCAAATCTGTTCGACGTCGTACCTTAGCTGCCACATCCATAGCCTGGCCCATATCGATATCGTGGAGCGATGATCCTCCCGTCTCCAGGCTGCGGACCATGTATCTCGCAAACTCGCGTCTGGTGGCCCACATGGTGCTGAGCTCCGTGAGTTCGTGCGTCGAGCTGTTGAATGACACGATCGACAGACGGTCGTCCAGGCCTAGGTTGTCGATGACGAACATCATGGCCTCCTTGTCCATTCTATTTTCGATTGTCATAATGTTTCCAGTGACGTCCCATTTTCTTCGGGGGCCCATGCTTCCACTGTTGTCGAGCACGGCTACAAGATCGAAACCTGCGCGCGAGCTCTCTTTGTATCTAACAGGCGCTGTCACTCGCACCAGTACAGGGAACTTGTTGGCCTCCGTGGTGGACGGAATCGACTTGACTCTGCCCATTATTTCCAGCTTCACGTTGCCGTCGGGCTAAAATGCATAGGGGACCAGTTAACATCGTGATGACCTCCAAATAAGCAGATGCCAAAGATCAGGAAATTAAAGTGCTGCTGTGCCAGTATGCTCATCAACCAAGTTGCGCTACCAATTGCTAAAAGGGAAGTTAATTTTTTGAAAAAATAAATTTAGGAATTTTGACCGCAAAGCCCAGCAATTCTTCTTCTTTCTTTCTTCTTTTTGTGCAAAACAGCCTAGCGCAGCTTCTTCTCAAACATGGGACGAGAGTTCCTCTTAGTTTTTTTTTTTTATGTGTGTGTAAAAGTGCTCTTGCACTAACGAGGGAAGTAAAATCACTTTATTTTCAACACACATTTTGTATTAATTCTGTGTAAATAAAAAAATGTGTGCACCGAGAGCATATGATCAGTAAAAAAAAATGCATGCATGTTGGCCTGTGCAAAAATATTGCACGGCCAGCTACAGAGCTACTACCTCTGTTTGAGTATATATATGATATGATGTTAGGACAAGAACGAACTACCAAATGTGAAATCAATGCATATGCACAAGGTATGAAGACATATGTCCAGTCTTGCATATGTCACATCATCGGTACTTACATTTTTCGCCGGTGAACTAAAGAGGTCAGTTTTCATAGAAATATTTACTTTCCATATCAGCAAGCTTGTCAATTTTGCACCGTGTATCTGGTCTCATTGCTGGATTAAAGTCAGTGCACTTTATCCCTATCTCAGCGCATACTTGTATAGATTCCAACCATATGTCTCTCAGCGAAGTGTCCAACCTAGCACTCCAACTTCCAAGTATCTAAGAAATGGAAATCATGATAGGTTTCACTCAAGATTTGGACAACAGAAGTATGTAGTGCATGTAAAAATGTAAACAACAAAAACAAAGTTAATAGGAATATATTTGCTGCAATTCCACATTCGATAAATTAGAGAAAATACTAGGCACATTCTTGATACCTAATAACAACCTGTGCTTACGAGTTCTATTTGCACCTACTAGACCTACTTTAATGTACCCATCAAGCTCAAGGTGATGTACACAAATTTAAATGACTATTACCATTCAGGGCAGCGTATGTAATAAAAATGCATCATTCAAACGATAAGAGAATAATACAATGACGAATCCCAATAGTTATTTTGGAGGGGCCATATTCTGACGACATAAATACGATCATAACCCTAGTATACGTGGCCTTATGAATTTTCAGTAACGAGCATTTATACTGGAACGTACTGACTGTTCTTACATTCTCAATATCAGGATATCCCTTCAGTCCTGTCAATATCTCTATTATTATAATACCAAGACTATATATGTCTGACTTGAAAGTGATTAGTCCACTATAGAATTCTGGTGCCATATATCCCCTGCATCAAATTATGAGCAAAACATGAATGCCGCATAATTCTTACCCCACAAACAAAATGCTTTCAAGGTACTTAGTTAGCTTACTGTGACCCAAACACATTTGAAGTCATAGCCCGGGTTTGCTTTTCATCAAAGCACTTTGAGAGGCCAAAAATCAGCAATTTTAGGCACCATGTCGTGGTCCCGTAGTATATTTGCAGGTTTGAGATCTAAATGAACAATTTTCTGCTCGTGAAGATAATGCAAACCCTCACATATTCCCTTAATTATCCGATAGCGTGTCATCCATTCAAGTCCTTGAGCTGCATCTGCAAAGTGGGGACCAGATTATTTTATCTGTTTCCTCTGTGTGTGTGTGTGTGTGTGTGTGATGGTCGTTGGGGAAGCTGTAAACATACTTTGGATTTTTCCCTACATATAAGATGGAAAGAAAGTTACCACTGATATACTTATCAAGACTCCTGTGGCAGAAACTCAAAGCAGAGAAACCTTTGTCGTTCCTCTGCCATGACATTCTTCCCCTGGAACTCCAACACTAGGCGTGTTCGGCTGGAGGAAAAGCAGCCGGCTGCTGCTGCTTTTCCTCTGTCTGCTACAGTGCGCGAATCCTCCGCTACAGTGTTCCTCTCTCACAAAAAACTGTAACTGCAACTGCATCCTCCAACCGAACAGGCTGACTTGCCCTCATCAGACTATCAACCTCTTGGTGGAATTTGGTCTCATCCACGTCAACCGTTTGGGTCAGGAGCTTCTTCACAGCGACCGTACCATTTTGAAGTAGACCCTACACTCACAATATTGTCTTGTGAGCGTGAACATGAGTTGATTAGACCAATTGTGAGCGTGAACAACTGCAAATCCACCGGTGCCAATTTGCAGGTCCTCAGAAAAATTATTCGTGATGGATTCTAGTAGTTGTAGTCGCAGATTTGTCGGCTTTGCCGTTTCATCAATTAGAATGCGCTCCAAGGGATTGCATACACTGTATTTAGTCTCCATTTGCAGTCGTCTATAAGGTTGATGAGATTAAGTAATCAGAAAAGGTAATATTACAGAACTATGGTCGCAAAAAAAGAAACGGCGATCTGCAGTGCTGACCAAGTCACTAGAGCAAACCGTCTAACCAAAATAAAGAATAGTGGAATGCTTTAACATTTTTCGAGCTGGACAGCATGAATGAAAAACTAAAAGGAATTACGGTACGATTTCATCATATGAATGTTGACATGTTGTTCCTTGCTACAAGTGGTCAGTAAACCATACAATTTTGCTCACTCCTGGCTTGGGTTGTACGGTTCGAGTTCATCATATGGATGTTGACATGTTGTTCCTTGCTACAAGTGGTCAGTAAACCATACAATTTTGCTCACTCCTGGCTTGGGTTGCTGTCCCACTCTACTCTGCTTGATGATTTTTGCAGATAGAAATTATGCTTTCACAGGTTGGCTTCTAAAGAAAGGGCAACGACAGTCAAAAAAAGAAAAAAAAAGAAAGGGCAACCGAAGCATTAGTTCTGAATTATACGGAAGCACGAGCCATGGATGAGTCTCGGTGGTGAAAGAAAAATGAAAAGTAAATCTTTCCCATTTTTCATTCAGGGCTCTGAAGCATCCAAGACGAATTCACATGACATCAAAGCCCATTTCAAAGTTCCTTTGAGTAATCTACCGATGGAGAGCGAGTCTGTCACCTATCTAAATTGATACTGCAAATGAGGTTACAGTTTGAGGATACTAACTCCTATTTTGCTCCAACAGTTATGTGATTACCAAATATAAAGAGGACAAACAGCGTGTGATGGACCTTTTGCCGCCTTTGATCTTTAGTGTATCACAGAAAACAGTGGAACATCAGGTGACTTAACGCATAGTACAAAGGCAATAGCTGATAAGATTTGTCAGGAAATTAACACAGATCAGATGATATATCGGTGATGTCGATGAACCTTTTTTATGCAGCATTATTTCACATATGACAGTAAAGATCAGTCAGGTGATTTACATGCATAGAACAAGGTCACCAGCTGGTAAGATTTGAAAACTTATGCTTGTAGGATGGTTTGTCACGAAGCATAGATGCTCAATCGACCACTAACCTGGAAGAAGATGGAGGCGTGCAGCAGGCTGCTAGCTCCTGCAAGTTCCTTCCAAGGACCCCTTCGTCGTTGACGAAGCGAACAGCGGATTATGAAGCTTCAACTTGTTGAGGTGCATTGGGGTGTCCACTTCCAAGGACCCCTTCCAAGGCTCTTTGGCTAGCTGGAGTCAGGAGATGCATGTGCCGATCGAGGCCACTTGTTGAGGTGCAGATCTCACGCTATAAAACCATATTATATCAGATTATATTACACACTTCACCAAAGCAAAGGAGGGTAATTAAGTCGACTTAAAAAAAAACATGCCCAGCGGGGGAAAGACCGCCCCCACGGTTTTTAATTATAAGAGAGCTCAACCGGAGCCCGGCCGAGAAAGGTCACGAAAGTTGACCCCTCTTTGCAACACGAGGGCCCACCCTCTGTGGATCAGATCTTTATTTGTGCTTTAAGCCCCCATAGCTCCTACACAAGGATCCGCCCACCACATATCAGTCCGGCTCGTGTGCACGACCAGGGAACCAACGAGTGATCTTTATATTAAATCGACTTGTGTCTAATAATATAAAGATTCCATGCCAGGCAGCCTTCACATGATGGCCCTTAATAACACATCCAGAATGGATCTGGGCTTCCTGTACCACGTAAAAAAATAAGAGGAGAATCGATAAGCTTGTATTCTCGGCTTCTCGCTGAGTAGAAAAAAGCATGACAGAAACAAACAATAAAAGCCGCAAATATAAATCATGGATGGATGCAAGACCGCTTGCTAAGAGCCTATTTGGATTCCATAGACTAACTGTTAGCTGAGTAATTATAGTTCATAAGTGCTCAAAAATGAGGACTAAAAAATATACTAATTAGTCCAACGAATGGAGCTAAGAGCAAGTATTATAACGGGTGGAAAGCGGGCGAGATCCTGCGTGGTGGAGAGAGAAAACAGGAGAGAGAGTGAAGCGGGCGGCTTGCGAATCGCTCGCCCGAGCGGGCGCAGACGCGCTACGGCCGCTCTCATTAGCTGAGCTCCCTGCAGCAGGGCATTAAATATCAGTGGATCCCGCCACCATCTCATGTGATCTCGCGCTTGTCGCAGCAGGCGGAACCGTAAAACTTGCTCTAAGGCGGACTAACGGCACCCGTAAAAAGCAAAGTTTTGTCGATGACCCTTATCTTTTGCGCGTCTGCCCGCACGCCGCCTTTCTCTCTTCCCTCCCGGCCGCGGCGTGCCGCTCGCCCCCATCCCTCCCGGATGTGTGTCATCGCCGAGGTGTGACTGGTGACCATGGTCCGGGGATAGCGGCACCATGTAGAACTTTCAAATTAAATAGCAAGATTATCGATGAGGCCATGAGCTAGTACTGTGCAGCAGCAACAAATTAAATAGCGATACATCATTCACACCGTTTGGTCACTGTTATAATAATGCTGAAATATACTACTGTTGTTCACCTTTATACTATCCTGTACGTTACTTGCTGGTTATGTATCATTTGAACCTCAAACACAAATATATGAGCATTTCAACTTGCTTGTCTTTCCACGGGGTCATAGTGGGGGGAAAAAAAAAACTAGACACGAGGCTCTGTTTCTAGTGTCGACTTATCAGACTGTTGCTTTGCAGGAACAGATCCGCTGTCCTACGCGACCAAAACAAGAAATTTTATTCAGAAACTGTAAAAGGATCACCTATCACACCATCCTCAAGATGGAAAAGTGTACGTAGCATCCTGTAAAAGTGAGCAACTATCTGGTTTGAAGATTAATTTTCATAAAAGTGAGCTGTTTTGCTTTGGGGCTGCCAAGGAACTGGAGTGAGAATACTCACAGATATTCAGCTGTGGATTGGGTTCTTAACCATTTCGCTACCTTGGCATACCTATGCATTATAGAAAACTTAGAAATGTTGATTGGAAGGAAGTAGAGGAAAGATTTCAAAAGAAGCTTAGTTGTTGAAAAGGCAAAATGCTATCAGTAGGCGGAAGATTAATCCTAATAAACTCGGTTCTTAGTAATCTATCTATTTTTATGCTCTCGTTCTTTGAAGTTCCTAGAGAGGTACTTAAGAAACTAGATTATTATAGATCTAGATTTTTCTGACAAAGTAATGAGCATAAAAAGAAATATAGGTTAACTAAATGGAGTATTCTTTGTACACCAAGGGACCAAGGAGGGTTAGGCATTTTAAATCTAGACCTACAAAATAGATGCTTACTTAGTAAATGGCTCTTCAATCTTATTAATGAGGAAGGGTTTTGGCAGACACTCCTTAGAAGGAAATATTTGAGGTACAAAACCATTACGCAGGTTGAACATATGCCAGGTGATTCTCATTTTTGGGCTGGACTTATGAAAGTCAAACAAGAGTTTTTGAGAATGGGCAAGTTCAACCTTGGTGATGGTACTCAAGTGCGTTTTTGGGAGGATATCTGGTTAGATAATGTAGCTTTAAAAGACCAATACCCCAATCTTTATAATATTGTCAGAAAGAAAAGTGCTACCGTAAGCATGGTTTTGCGATCCACTCTCTTGAATGTTTCATTTAGACGATCTATAGTTGGAAACAACTTGACTGACTGGTACCATCTGGTTGCTAGAGTCTTGAGTGTCCACTTGACAGTTCAAAAAGATTCATTCAAATGGTCTTTAGAGCAACATGGTACATTTACAGTTTGCTCTATGTATAGGGCGGTAGCTGCAACCAATGTTGTACCTCGCAACCACATTATCTGGAAGTTAAAAATACCACATAAGATCAAAATCTTCATGTGGTATTTGATTAAAGGAGTCACCTTAACCAAAGACAATTTAGCAAAGAGGCGATGGAAAAGAAGTGTGAAATGTTGTTTTTGCAATCTAGATGAATCAATACAACATTTCTTCTTTGATTGCCAAAATGCTAGGTTCATATGGAAATTGGTATAGCTTGCCTTTAATTTATCTCATCCATTAAATGTTGAACATATGTTCAATGAATGGTTATCCGGGGTAGATAGGAAACAAAAAGTACCAGGCTTTGGTAGGGGCTTCGGCCATTTGTTGGGCTATTTGGCTTAATAGGAATGATCAAATTTTTAACAAAACACGAGTTTCTACTTCTATGCAGGTGGTGTTCAGCGGGACACATTGGATCCGGTCTTGGGCAATCTTGCAAAAAGGAGGAGACAGACCCCGAATTACTTGGGGCTGCCGTGTGCTTGAGACTATTGTCATGGAGATCTTTGCATCAAATGGCTGGCAATTTAGTAATAGACTTCCATTTGTTTGATCCACATCACTGGATGATGTGCAAACCTTTTGTTTTATTCCTATCTCATTGCTTAATGGTTGTTGCAGACTTTGTAATAATGGACAGCTATATGTATCGATCGATACAGAGGCTGAAATATTAATGCATATTTGTAAATCAAATAGGAAGGGTCGGTTTTTTCTCTTTTACGTCCTTGTGCGTAATTTGTAGAGCGATTTATTCTAGTGCGGATTATTTTTGCTTATACTGAACTGACTCTAGAAGTAGTACTGATACTACTACTGAGAATGAAATAAATCAGAGAATCCTGTAGCCGAATGATCGATCGTCTCTTTTCTTGTTGTAATTCTTGCCATTCGCCTCGCGTGCTACTCATCGTCTCCTCCTGCAGAAAGTGGCAGGCGCCTTTCCTCACTCTTAACTTTACGCCAGTACCATTCGACCCCCGCCTTTCCTCACTCTTAACTTTACGCCAGTACCGTACCATTCGACCCGGACTGATCCGCTCGAGCAGCTTCCGCAGCACGTCCCGAGCCTCGGGCCTCGCCGTCGGAGACGGGTCCACGCACTGCAGCGCCAGCTTGAGTATGTCCACATACTTGCAATGGCGGAGCTGGGGGGGGGGCGCGGCAGGGGCCATGGCCCCCCCCCAACTTCCGAAATTTCTCAGAGGATATACTCCTCACCGGCACAAATTCAGCCCATACATGCAAGCAATCGAAGGTGCATTGGCAGATCTTCCAATAGAGCAAGGTGAGGCAGCCACCCTACCTAATCTTGGCGCCAAGTACCCCCTGCCCCATCCTCCCCTAGAGCTACGGTGCCATGGCCATGGCTGCCAGAAAACCTGTCTGTTCAAAGGTGGAAGAAGGGATGAAGGAGTATTGGGCCAATGGGCCACTAAAACTAACAAGTAAGAAGAGTTGACTTTGTGTTTGGGCCTTCTACCTGCTCTCATTCTTTTTCTTTTCCTTTAGCGTGGATAGCTGCTATCGTTTTTTTTTTTTTCGTTTTTTTTTTTTTGTGTTGTCTTCTGATCCATCCATCGATTAATTTGCTGCTACTTGACTATTTATCTCCAATTCTACTACTATTCGGTACAAAATCGATCAATTTGCTCGTCGCCAAATATCGATTTATTTGGAACAATTGATACAAATCTAAGTAGTGCACTTCTTATCTCCAATTTTTTGTTTTTGTTTGCCTAAAATCAAATGTGTAGTTCTTAATTTTTTTCTATACCTGGTTATGCGGCGAGGATAGGGTTAGATGATTGCCTTGCGACGAGGATAGCTCCTAATTTTTTCCATACATGGTTCTCAATTTGCTCTAGAAGAGGGGTTCGGGAGAAGCGGGAGAGACGGCGGAAGCGAAGGCGATGGGGCGCTGCCTCACACAGGCAACGGGAGATGGCGGAAGCAGAGGCGACGAGGCGCTGCCTCATGGCCAGCGGGAGATGGCGGTTGGGCCAGTGTTAGGGCGGGAGAGTTTGACGACGATGGGTTAGCGCGGTGAGAGAAGTCGCCGGTGGTGTCGATCGGCCCCCTGATTTTCTCGGCCAGCTCCGCCACTGCATACTTGTCCTCAACAATGCCCGTGTTGTCCAGGTCCAACTCCTGCGTGATGAACAGGTACGTGGTCATCCCCTTCTCGAGGACGGACGCCGCCCACCGCGGCAAGTCCATGCCATCAATGCTGTCCGCGGGGTTCTTGCCCGTCAGGAGCTCCAGGATGATAACGCCAAGGCCGTACACGTCCGTCTTGGCGCGCGTCCGCCTTCTCCAGCTTCTCAGCTCCGGCGCGAGGTACCCCTGGGCGCCCGGGAGCACATCGGCGGCCGTCGACATCAGGCGGGACAGACCGAAGTATGCGATCTTGGGGTTGCACTCCTCATCCAGGAGAACGTTGCTGGCGATCAGGTTGCCGTGGATGATGCTCATGTCGTCGTGGAGGTACGCCAGTCCACGGGCCGTTCCCTTCCCTTGGCGATCATCGCCCGCAGCGTGTTCAATTGGAAGGTCATCCGTGTTGCTCAGTCCACCGGCGCGCCAATACTCGATGCAGCTTCAACAAGCTTCAGAGTAAACAGTTCATGAGAAGGAATGTGAGTTGAAATATCTTAATTAACTAATCATCTCCGTGTATCTTATCTCTAGTAGTTGTACGATCATATTTGTTGCATTCTTGTATTGTATCGATCTCTCTTGCCATCCAAGTTATGCTTCTTGTTTGTTTGCTAGCTTCAAGCACATCTGCTCGGGGAGGATGCGGCATGTATCTATCCGGCCACATGGTAGGGTGCCGTGTGCCACTGCCAAATGCTTTGCATGGCCTCCACAGAATTGATTGACGTCCAACCACAATCTCTACCGTGTTGCTGCTGATCAGAAAGGAGGATCATGCAGCCTCGAGTGAATTAGCCGCCAGATCGGCTTCTACATGGGCACGGGTGTGGGTAAATTGTTTTTCTATGCGAGGGACTGTGGATTAATTAGTATATAGAGATAGAGTTCGTTTCTGGATGGCTACGAATTAACATGCCAAGAGACCACGTTCGGTAAGTACGACACACTATGTCATATGTGAAGTCTCTTCGCTTTATTATTTTTATCACGAAATTATGTTACAGTTTTATTTGACATGGGTTCTTTCATTAATCTGGAAAGTTAGATGTTCATAAAATCTAATGGCTCATAGTTTTTTTTTTCTGATTAACGTGGTAATTTCGTGTCCTTGAGAGCGAACGTTGTGGCTTCTTTGGACATTCAAATACTAAGATAATAGATAGATAATGTTTGCTTATTCAAGCTACTGAAAACTGCAGAAATGGACGGTTTGCAGAGTACTACTACTAATACTAGCACGAATGAAATGAAACAAATAATTCCCTAGCTGAATGATCGTTTCTTTTCTTGTCGTAATTCTCGTCATTTGCGGCGCGTGCTACTCAGCAACACTCATCGTCTGGCCAGTAGGAACCCGCCTGGAGCCGCGACCATCATCCGGCCCTGGCCTGATTGGCTCCAGCTGCCGTAGCACCTCCCGAGCCTCAGGCCTCACCGACGGAGACGGATCCACGCAGCGCAGCGCCAGATTGAGTGTGTCCATGAACTCGCCCCTTTCGGTGGCCGACATGAAGTAGAAAAACCTGAGCACGTCCTTGGTAGCAGCATCCCACTTGAGCTCCCTGTCGAACACCTGGCTGGTCGTCAGCTCCTTGAACATGGACGCCACCCACTGCGGCAGGTTCATGCCTTTTTTTCTGTACGCGGCGGACTTTCCCGTTAGGAGCTCCAGGATGATGACGCCCAGGCTGTACACGTCCGTCTTGGCGTTCGCCTCCTCCACATTCCACAGCTCCGGCGCGCGGTACCCCAGAACGTGCGCGGCCGCCAGCACACTGCAGTTGGCGCCGGCCGTCATCAGGCGGAACAGACCGAAGTGGGCGATCTTGGGGTTGCACTGCTCGTCAAGGAGGACGTTTTTGGAAGTCAGGTTGAAGTGGATGATGCGCATGTCGTCGTGGAGGTACGCCAGTCCACGAGCCATTCCCTTGGCGATCGTCCGTGTCGCGCGCGTGTCACGGCTAAGACCTGAATCAATGGCATAAGCAAGCGTCAAGTGTCCGTACAGCTTCAGAGTTCCACTTTCACAAGCATCAGAGTCAACAATTGGAAAGGAATGGGAACAATGAACATTCTGAAAGCACTGTCTAGTTCAGCATTTGTTCGGCCCAATATGACATAGGAGTCTGAACGCTATGTGCGAAAACGCATCGGCTACTGGTTTCGGCAGAGATCTTTGGCTATCCTTAGTCGTGGCTGTGGTCTGGTGCCGCAATTGCCGGCAGAGATGCTGCGTCGGTGGCATCCATGGCATGGACTCGGAGGACGTGGAAAAGGCCATTGTTCTGCATGCTGATCCAGTTGAAAAAGGTTTGGGTATTTTGTGGCCGGGTCATTGGAGGTTGCCAGTGTTCAACTTCAGCGATCTTGCATTAGCCTTCAACTCAGCAAGGTCTCTTCGATCGGGACGAGTTCGTGGGAGATGCACAAATGGAGAAGACGGATTCCCGTTTAATTTCTTCAACAAGATCTACTGGGGTCAAAAGGATTTTTCATCCGTTTCAGTGCCTAAGTATCAATTTGGTGTTTCATTTGTTCGTATGAAGGTAGCAGTTTCGTTGATGCTTGCAGCCATGGCTTGTGGTGGCCGGATCTTGCTTGGTTCAGGAGAGGCCAACAAATACCATGGGGCATGGCTGTTTGTCAACTTCATTACTTGCTGCCATTACCATGTCAAGAGTTACCGGCTTCGGTGTCTGAGGACAAGAGGCAAGGCTTTTTGAGTTCTTATGCAAGAATGTTTCATCGTCAAAAGGGTGCAGCGAAAGCGTCGCGTGGATCGCGGGGAGGTGCTTCACCTTCGCACAGTCTGACACATTCTTATGCATGACTTCAAGGTAGTGCAGCGAAAGCGTCGCGCGTGGTGCGCGGGGAGGCGTCAAACCTTCGCACAACCTTGCTTGCCGGAGCTTGGTTAGAAGTGATCGAGTGAGTGTTGTTTAAGCAGCGACAAGTTCCTTACGAAGAAGCGACTTCTTTTTGTGGGCACATGGCTGCAACAACAAAGGAAAATTGACACCATAGGATTTGTTTTAGGTGCTGAATTAGATGATAAATGTTTTTTGTTTACTAGTTGTTTTAAGCCTGATTTGTATCGGATCACCTTGGTGTGTAAGGCTAGATGTACCTTGTTGTGCAGAGGCCGGAACATTATTTCACCTTGAAATAAAAGTTTCCTTTATCTAAAAAAAAATGTGCGAAAACGCAGAGACGGGAAACTATTTCCATTTTCTAAAAAAAATATGACATAGGAGTATTGCAACTTCAGAACTGCAGTTTCAGAGTGTTAAGTGCAGAGCCTCAGTTTTGAAGGCCATAGAATTTTGCGGAAGTAAAGGTATCTAAGTAATGACTAAGTATTGCTGTAAAACCAAATAATGACCGAGTATAGGTTATTTGTTCACGAAATTCATCACTTTTTAGGCCGATTTCGATAAGTTGTATTCTTTTTCGCTAAACCTATACACAAACAGTTCGTTCTGACTACTTAACTTTTCTGCATTTGCCGGGAACATGAGATGCTCTCAACAATCGGAAGCTTTCCGAGACTATGTATAATCGACTTGAGAAATGGCAGCTCAATCGAGGGCACTGCAATCGGTAATTCTCAGTTCTACCTTCTAACAACGGCTAGAGTTGCATCAGTCTATGCAACGACTGAATCTGTAAAATGTTTGGACTAGCATACGCTGAACCAGTTCACAAGCCTTTCATGTAAAAAGTGACTACTTCCTCACAAGCTAAGCAGAAAATGCTTATTAACAGTTGCTGAAAAAAAAATCTAAACAATAAGCTATCATAATCTCTGAACCAAGTATTATAGATTAAATTTAATTGAAAACAAGTCAGGAACTAATAATGCTGAACAGGGCAAAAGACAGAACAAAGACAAGACATCTGACCTTCCAGGAGGTCGGAGAGGCTGCCCTTGGGCATGTAGTCGAAGATGAGCCCCTTCTCTCCCCCGGGCTTCAGATCCAGGTAGTAGGCCCTGAACGCCAGAAGATTGGGGTGCCGGATCTTGCCCAGCACCGCCGCCTCCGCCTCGAACATCTTGTCGCCCTTGGTGATCTTCTGTCTCAGCAGCTTCACCGCCACCAGGCTGCCCTCTTTCAGCGTCACCTTGTACACCGTCCCGTATGTGCTCTTCCCCATGATCACCGACGTCGCTCCCAGCAGGGAGTCCGCCGTGAACTCCGACGGCTCGTCGAAATGCACCAGCTTCCCGCCCACGTCGCTGCCAGACTCCGCCTGTTTCGCAGTCAGGTACAAGCCCAAATCGGTCGTATATGAGGCTACTTTTAAAGCCTACACGTTAATCAAAAGAAAAATCCTAAAAATGACCCATCATGCCATAATGAGTCAAAAATTAAGGTAAAATAAATGATGGTCTTTGGATCTAACATGATCTAAATTACCCACCTCTGTCATTATGAAAAGGTTTGTCAAAATACCTATCACACGTACTAAATTCGAAAAAAATAAAAATGACAAAAAATTCTCCTCAAACTTATTTTTAAATTACTCGCCATGCCATTATGAGTCAAAAATAGATAAATTTGGAATACCCCTCACACCTATTTCTAAATTACCACATGCCACTATGAGTCCAAAAATAGCTGACTTCGTAACAATAAAAAAATAGCCAAAAATACCCTTAATTTCTATTTCTAATTTACCTGCCATACCATTACGAGTCCAAAAATAGCTAAATTTGAAATAATAAAATAGCAAAAAAAAACCTAATTCCTATTTTCAAATTACTCAGTTTGCAAAATTTGAATCAATAAGGAAGTCTATTTTAATATCCCAAACACAAATACAAAATGTGAAATTCAAATAAAAATAAAATGAAAGTAAATATACTTCTTTTTAAATTGTTCGGGAAATACACCTCAAAAAGCAATTTTTAAAAATTATATCTATTAATGTGTCTCTCTAATTTCTAGACCTGCGATGCAGGGGTTGAAAGGCTAGTATGTATACAATAGGAGGTAGTCATAAATGTGAAAATTGTGCATGTACTACACAGGTCTAAAAATGATGCGCGCATGTGGGAGCATGATATACGTGCCATCATATTACATTTCTTACCTATGAAATAAAGAGGTCAGTTTTTACCCATATTTACGTTCCATTTCAATAAGCCTCGAAACCCATATCCTGTCTATTTGCTCGGTTTGGGTTAATGCACTCTATCCCTGTTTGTAGCGCGATTGATTCTAGTTCAAATATTTTTTGCTTGCACGAGCTACTGAAAACTGCAGAATGGATGGTTTCCAGAGTACTACCGTACCGATACTACTACGACTGAAATGAATGAGAGAATTCTCTAACCGAAGGATCGTGCCCTCCTGCAGGACTGATCTGCTCCAGTCGCCGCAGCCCCTCCCGAGCCTCTGGCCGCCCCGACGGAGACGGGTCCACGCACTGCAGCGCCAGCTTGAGCGTGTCCATGTGCGCGTCCCTTTCGGAGACTAATTCTTCATCTTGATCTGGGAGACTAATTCTTCATCTTTGTTACGGTCAGTATTTGTTGCTTGCTTGTGAGATTAATTACAGCAACGTGGTTAGTACTACTAGTGATGTAAGCTGGAATTGACCGACCTTAATTTGCAGGGAGCAAATCAACAACTGTCCGTGGACGGTACATGAACAAGACAATGCAGCAGTTTCATTCATGACCACCAGTCACCATATCGTCAAGATGGACTAAGTGTAGCATGATGTGAATCACTAATTAAGAAGAGCATTGTCATTTACATTATTGCTCGTGAGCGGTTGCTTGATTGATGTAGTGCAAAAGAACTAATGCCGGCAGCTATGGGAAACCTATATATGATGATGATCGACTCTACAGGTCGTCCTCCTCGTCATCGGTGACCTCCACTTGAATCTCAGCGTAGCCATGGTCCTCGTACTCCTTGATGATCCTCTCGTGCTCATCCCAAGCAGCCTTTTGCTCAGCGATAGTTGTGTCAAAGAAATTTCTGAGCAAATAATCCGGCATATGGAGGGGTTGGAAGGGCTGGGGAGGGGGGTTCTTCTTCTCGTACTCGAGATATTCCTTGTCCAACCTCACCGTCACCTTCTTCCTCCTCTTCCCGTGATACGATAAGGACTTACAGTACTCCTGCATTATCGCTCGTGGAAGGAAATGCGCGGTGGCCTCTTCGCCCTGATCTCCTTGTCGTTGGATCCGGCCTTCTCATTCTCCACGTCGACCTTGCTGGGATTCTTCAGCATCAAATCCTTGTTGGTTCCGTCCTTGTCCATGTCGTCAGGCTTCGGTTCTGCGGCGGCGGCAGGGCACCCAATTAAGCGGAACGAGTCCTTCTTGCTCGATCATGTCCTCCTGAGGCCAGGACTCTCTAATTAATCTCTGGATTGCCAGCTTTGGATGGAGTGGGCCTAATTAACGGGCCTGACCGTTCTCTGAGGCCAGGACTCTCTAATTCAGCATCAACATCTCTGAATGATACAGATACATGTAGAAGTTTGAATTTGTGTGGAGCAACCGCCCACTTGTCTGACCAACAGCTTCAACAACAAAAATATAGGACGCCACATGACTAACAATTTCATTCAAAAAGAATTAAATGATCACCAATCACCATTCTCAAGATGGACATGCTGTGAATCACTAGGAAGGGAATTTCTCTTTTACATTATTCTTCGTAATTTGTAGGGCGATTGGTTCTAGATGCCTATACAAGCTACCCGAAAAACTGCAGAAATGGATGATTTTCCGACTACCACTACTACTACGAATGAAATGAATCAAAGAATTCTCTAGCCAAACTATCGTCTCTTTCCTTGTCGCAATTCTTCTCCTACTACTCATCATCACCTCCTGCAGAGAGCGGCACGTGCCTTTCCTCGCTCGGCCCGGCGCCGCCCTCCGTCCCCGGCCTGATCTGCTCCAGCTGCCGCAGCGCCTCTCGGGCGTCGGGCCGCACCGACGGCGACGGGTCCACGCAGTGCAGCGCGAGCTTGAGCGTGTCCATGAGCTCGTCGCCGACATTGCCCGCGGCGGCGTCGCGCATGAGCTCCAGGTCGAACACCTCGCTGGTCCACTCCTCCTTGACGATGGAGACCACCCACTGCGGCAGGTCCATGCCGTTGGTGCTCTCGGCGGGGGACTTGCCCGTCAGCAGCTCCAGGATGATGACGCCCAGGCTGTACACGTCCGTCTTGGCGTTCGCCTTCTTCAGCTTCGACAGCTCCGGCGCGCGGTACCCCAGGGCGCCCGCCGCCGCCAGCACGTTGGAGTTGGCGGCGGCCGTCATGAGGCGGGACAGCCCGAAGTCGGAGATCTTGGGGTTGTTCTGCTCGTCCAGGAGCACGTTGGTGGCCGTCAGGTTGCCGTGGATGATGCTTATGTCGTCGTGCAGATATGACAGACCACGGGCCGTGCCCTTGGCGATGATCATCCGTGTCGCCCAATCCACCGGCGTGTTTGGAGCCCGAGCTGAATGGCAAGAATGCAAGCGTCAGTACAAGATCATCAGAGTTTCAGGTTCACAAGTGTCTGAACAGCTTGAGAGTTTCAGAAAAGCGTCAGAGTAAACAGTTCAGTAACATTCTGAAACGTGAGCAATGAACGCCCAGTCGGGAACAAATCAGTTAACAAGATATTTGACACTATGTTTGATTAATGGTTATACAAAGGACTACATCTGAGACAGCAGTTTCCCTTTATTTGGATAGCAACTGTCTAAAATCAGCTTTGTTCGGCCCAATTAACACAGAAGTGTTGCAACCTGAGTTGCTGTTTCAGTGTATAATTGCAGAGTTTCAGTTCAGAATTGAAAGGAATGCAAGATTGGTACAAATTTATCAACATATTTCAGTAAGATTGAAAGGAATGCAAGACATGTACTGAATTTGAATGTTTAATTCGTCAGTTGTGAGCCTAAAATTGCACAAACTGCTAGTAGTAGTTTTGCTTTCACTCAACTCACAGCGCAAGTTCAATCTTACTACTGAACTCACAGCGCAAGTTTAGGACACCAGAGTAGAGCGGAACAGAGCAAAAAACAGAGAGAGCAGAGCTGACAGAGCAAAAAACAGAGAGAGCAGAGCTGAACAGAGCAAAAAACAGAGAGAGCAGAGCTGAACAGAGCAAGAAACAGAGCAAAGAGACGAGAAATCTTACCGTGGAGGAATGCGGAGAGGCTGCCCTTGGGCATGTAATCGAAGACGAGCAGCTTTTCCCCCTTTGGCCCCAGGTAGTACGCCCAGAGCGCCAGCAGGTTGGGGTGCCGGATCTTGCCGAGCACCGCCGCCTCCGCCTCGAACTCCTTGTGGCCCTTGGTAATCTTCTCCCTGAGGCGCTTCACCGCCACCAGGCTGCAGTCCTCCAGGGTCGCCTTGTACACGGTGCCGTACGTGCTCTTCCCCATGATCTCCGCCGTGGCGCACAGCAGGTCGTCCGCCGTGAACGCCAGCGGCCCGTCGAAGTGCACCAGCATCCCGCCCACGTCCCCGCCACCCGACTGGAGCCGCGACCCATCATCCGGCCCTGGCCTGATTGGCTCCAGCTGCCGCAGCACCTCCCGAGCCTCAGGCCTCACCGACGGAGACGGATCCACGCAGCGCAGCGCCAGATTGAGTGTGTCCATGAACTCGCCCCTTTCGGTGGCCGACATGAAGTAGAAAAACCTGAGCACGTCCTTGGTAGCAGCGTCCCACTTGAGCTCCCTGTCGAACACCTGGTTGGTCCTCGGCTCCTTGAATATGGACGCTACCCACTGCGGCAGGTTCATGCCGTTTTTTCTGTACGCGGCGGACTTTCCCGTTAGGAGCTCCAGGATGATGACGCCCAGGCTGTACACGTCCGTCTTGGCGTTCGCCTCCTCCACATTCCACAGCTCCGGCGCGCGGTACCCCAGAGCATATGCGGCCGCCAGCACACTGCAGTTGGCGCCGGCCGTCATCAGGCGGAACAGACCGAAGTCGGCGATCTTGGGGTTCCACTGCTCGTCCAATAGGACGTTTTCTGGCGGTCAGGTTGCCGTGGATGATGCTCATGTCGTCATGCAGGTACGCTAGCCCACAAGCCATTCCCTTGGCGATCGTCCGTATCGCGCGCGTGTCACAGCTAAGACCTGAATCAATGGCATTAGCAAGCATCAAGTGTCAGTACAGCTTCAGAGTTCCACTTTCACAAGCGTCAGAGTAAACAATTGAAAAGGAATGGGAACAATGAACATTTTGAAAGCACTGTCTAGTTCAGCATTTGTTAGGCCCGATATGACATAGGAGTATTGCAACTTCAGAACTGCAGTTCCAGAGTGTTAAGTGCAGAGCCTCAGTTTTGAAGGCCATAGAATTTTGCGGAAGTAAAGGAATCTAAGTAATGACTAAGTACAACTGTAAAACCAAATAATGGCCGAGTATGGGTTATTTGTTTACGAATTTCATCACTTTTTAGGCCGATTTCCATAAGATGTATTCTTTTTCGCTAAACCTATACACAAACAGTTCGTTCTTACTACTTAACTTTTCTGCATTTGCCAGGAACATGAGATGCTCTCAACAATCGGAAGCTTTCCCAGACTATGTATAAATCGACTTGAGAAATGGCAGCTCAATCGAAGGCACTGCAATCGGTAATTCTCAGTTCTACCTTGCAACAACGACTACAGTTGCATCAGTCTATGCAACGACTAGAGTTGCATCGAATCTGTAAAATGTTTGGATTAGCATACGCTGAACCAGTTCACAAGCCTTTCATGTGAAAAATGACTACTTCCTCACAAGCTAAGCAGAAAATGCTTATTAACAGTTGCTGAAAAAAAATCCAAACAATAACCTATCATAATCTCTGAACCAAGAATTATAGATTAAATTTAATTGAAAACAAGTCGGGAAATAAAAATGCTGAACAAGGCAAAAGACAGAACAAAGACGAGACATCTGACCTTCCAGGAGGTCGGAGAGGCTGCCCTTGGGCATGTAGTCGAAGATGAGCCCCTTCTCTCCCCCGGGCTTCAGATCCAGGTAGTAGGCCCTGAGCGCCAGAAGATTGGGGTGCCGGATCTTGCCCAGCACCGCCGCCTCCGCCTCGAACATCTTGTCGCCCTTGGTGATCTTCTGTCTCAGCAGCTTCACCGCCACCAGGTTGCCCTCTTTCAGCGTCACCTTGTACACCGTCCCGTATGTGCTCTTCCCCACGATCGCCGACGTCGCTCCCAGCAGGGAGTCCGCCGTGAACTCCGACGGCTCGTCGAAATGCACCAGCTTCCCGCCCACGTCGCTGCCGGACTCCGCCTGCTTCGCAGTCAGGTACAAGCCCAAATCCGTCATATCTGAGGCTAATTTTGAAGCTTCCACGTTAATTAGAAGAAAAATCTTAAAAATTCTAAAAAAAACAAAACTTCCGGCCGTACAAATTAAAGTAAGATAAACGATGGTCTTTGGATCTAACATGATCTAAATTACCTACCTCTGTCATTACGAAAAGGTTTCTCAAAGTACCCATCACACCTATTTCAAATTAACTACCATGCCATTATGAGTAAAAAATAGCTAAATTCGAAAAAAAATTCTCCTCAACTTATTTTTAAATTACCCACCATGCCATTATGAGTCAAAAATAGATAAATTCGGAATAACAAAAAATATCCAAAAAATACCCCTCACATCTATTTCTAAATTACCACATGCCATTATGAGTCCAAAATAGCTAAATTCGTAACAATAAAAAATAGCCAAAAATACCCTTAATTTCTATTTCTAATTTACCCGCCATGCCATTATGAGTACAAAATAGCTAAATTTGAAATAATAAAATAGCAAAAAAAACCTAATTCCTATTTTAAGTTACTCAGTTTGCCAAATTTGAATCAATAAGGGAGTCTATTTAATATCCTAAACATAAATGCAAAATGTGAAATTCAAAATAAAAATGAAATGAAAGTAAATATACTTCTTTTAAATTGTTTAGAAAAATACACCTCAAAAGTAATTTTTTAAAAAATCATATTTATTTATGTGTCTCTCTAATTTCTAGCCCGTGCATCGCACGGGTTGAAAGGCTAGTATGTACTCAATAGGAGGTAGTCATAAATGTGAAAATTGTGCATGTACTACACAGGTCTAAAAATGATGCGTGCATGCGGGAGCATGATATACGTGCCATCATATTACATTTCTTACCCATGAAATAAAGAGGTCAGTTTTTATAACCCATATTTACGCTCCATTTCAATAAGCCTCGAAACCCATATCCTGTCTATTTGCTCGGTTTGGGTTAATGCACTCTATCCCTGTTTGTAGCGCGATTGATTCTAGTTCAAATATTTTTTGCTTGTACGAGCTACTGAAAACTGCAGAATGGATGGTTTCCAGAGTACTACCGTACCGATACTACTACGACTGAAATGAATGAGAGAATTCTCTAACCGAAGGATCGTGCCCTCCTGCAGGACTGATCTGCTCCAGTCGCCGCAGCACCTCCCGAGCCTCTGGCCGCCTCGACGGAGACGGGTCCACGCACTGCAGCGCCAGCTTGAGCGTGTCCATATGCGCGTCCCTTTCGGCGGCCCACATGAGCCTACAGTGGAACAACTCGCTGGTCCTCCGCTCCTTGACCATGGACGCCACCCACTGCGGCAGGTTCATGCCATTGGTTCTGTACGCCGTGGACTTTCCCGTTAGGAGCTCCAGGATGATGATGCCCAGGCTGTACATGTCTGTCTTGGCGTTCGCCTCCTCCAGCTTCGACAGCTCCGGCGCGCGGTACCCCAGAACGTGCGCGGCCGCCAGCACACTGCAGTTGGCGCCGGCCGTCATCAGGCGGAACAGACCGAAGTCGGCGATCTTGGGCTTGCACTGCTCGTCAAGGAGGACGTTTTGGAAGTCAGGTTGAAGTGGATGCACATGTCGTCGTGGAGGTACGCCAATCCACGGGCTATTCCCTTGGCGATTGTCATCCGTGTCGGCCAGTCCACCAAACTGTAACGGGGATGATCTGCATCAATGGCATAAAGTGTCAGTACAGCAGTTTGAGTAAATAGTTTCGCTTTCACAAGCGTCAGAGTAAACAGTTGAGAAGAATTGTGAACAATGAACGTTCAGCCGGTAATAAATCAGTTAACAAAACATTTCAAGCCACGTTTGGTTCAGCATTTGTCTTTACTTGGACAGCACTGTCTAGTCAGCATTTGTTAGGCCGATAATGACAAAGGAGTGTTGCAACTTCAGAACTTTCTTTTTTTTTTTTTTTTTTTTTTTGCGAAGGATCTTCAGAACTGCAGTTTCAGAGTCTTAAGTGCAGAGTCTCGGTTTAGAAGGCCATAGAATTTTGTGGAAGTGAATACTGTAAAACCAAATAATGATCGAGTGTTGATTGCTTGTCTATGAAATTCATCACTTGTCAGGCCGATTTCCATACGTTATATTCTTTTCACTAAACCTAAACACAAACAGTTGTTCTTACTACTGAACTTTTCAGCATTGCCAGGAACATGAGATGCTCTCGACTATCGGAAGCTTCCCCAGACTATGTATAAATTGACTCGAGAAATGTCAGCTCAATGGAAGGCACTGCAATCGGTAATTCTCAGTTTTTCCTTCTAACAACGACTAGAGTTGCATCATTCTATGCAACGACTGAATCTGTAAAATGTTTGGACTAGCATATGCTGAACCAGTTCACAAGCCTTTCATGTGAAAAATGACTACTTCCTCACAAGCTAAGCAGAAAATGCTATATTAACAGTTGCTGAAAAAAAAGAGCAAAACAATAAGCTGTGATAATCTCTCAACCAAGTATTATAGATTAAACTTAATTGAAAACAAGTCAGGAACTAAGAATGCTAAACAGAGCAAAAGACAAGACATCAGACCTTGCAGGTAGGTGTAGAGGCTGCCCTTGGTCATGTAATCGAAGATGAGCACCTTCTCTCCCTCAGGCTTCAGCTCCAGGTTGTAGGCCCTGAGTGCCAGAAGATTGGGGTGCCGGATTTTACCAAGAACCGCTGCCTCCGCCTCGAACATCTTGTCGCCCTTGGTGATCTCCTGCCTCAGCAGCTTCACCGCCACCAGGCTGCCGTCTTCCAGCGTCACCTTGTACATCGTCCCGTATGTGCTCTTCCCCATGATCACCGACGTCGCTCCCAGCAAGGCGTCCGCCGTGAACGCAAACGGCTCGTCGAAGTGCACCAGCTTCCCGCCCATGTCGCTGCCGGACTCCGCCTGCTTCGCAGTCAGGTACAAGGCCAATCCGTCATATATGCACTCAATAGGAGGTAGTTATAAATGTGAAAATGGTGCATGTACTACACAGGTCTAAAAATGATGCGTGCATGCGGGAGCATGATATAGGTGCCATCGATACTGACGTTTGTTGCCTCTAAGAGGTTGATCAGTTTTATAAAACCATATATACGTTCCATTCCAGTAAGCCTCGCAATTATGCACTGAATATCTTGTCTATTTGCTCGGTTAGGGTCAATGCACTCTATCCCTATTTGTAGCGCGATTGATTTTAGTGCAAATATTTTTTTGCTTGTACGAGCTACTGAAAACTGCTCAATGGATGGTTTCTAGAGTACTATGATACTACTACGAATGAAAATGAATCATAGAATTCTCTAACCGAACTATCGTGTCCTCCTGCAGGAAGTGGCACGTGCCCGACGCCACCATCCGACCGCGGACTGATCTGCTCCAGCTGCCGTAGCACCTCCCCAGCCTCGGGCCTCACCGACGGAGACGGGTCCACGCACTGCAGCGCCAGCTTGAGCGTGTCTGTGAGCTCGTCAATGACAGTGCCCGCGGCGACGTCCTCCTCCTCCATGAGCTCCAAGTCGAATACCTCGCTGGTCCTCTTCTCCTTGACGATGGACACCACCCACTGAGAGGACTTGCCCGTCAGGAGCTCCAGGATGATGATGCCCATGCTGTACACGTCCGTCTTGGCGTTCGCCTCCTCCACCTTCGTCAGCTCCGGCGCGCGGTACCCCAGCTTGCCCGCGGCTGCCAGCAGATTGAGTTGGCGTCGGCCGTCATCAGGCGGAACAGACCGAAGTCGGCGATTTTGGGGTTGCACTGCTCGTCCAGGAGGATGTTTCTGGCGGTCAGGTTGCCGTGGATGATGCTCATGTCGTCGTGCAGGTACGCCAGCCCACAAACCGTTCCCTTGGCGATCTTCATCCGTGTCGCCCAGTCCACCGGCGTGCTACAGGCACGAGCTGGATCAATGGCGTTAGCAAGCATAAAGTGTCAGTACAGCTTCAGGGTTTAAAGTTCACACAAGGGTCAGAGTAAACAGTTCATAAGAAATGTCGAGGTGCCGCATCTAGCTCTCAACTACCTACCCAGACTATGTACAAATTGACTTGATAAATGTCAGCTCAATCAAAGACAATGCAATCGGTAATTCTCAGTTCTACCTTCTCAGAACAACTATGGTTTTTTGTCGAACAAACAAGTACAGTTGCATCAGTCTATGCAACGACTGAATCTGTAAAATGTTCAGACAATATATGCTGCTAATTAAAACAGTTCACATGCCTTATGAAAATTGACTATACGTCCTCACAAGCTAAACAGAAATTTCACATTAACAGTTGCCGAAAATATAAGCTAAATCATAAGCTATGATGATCTCTCACCCAAGTTTTAGAAATTAAATTAAATTGAAAACAATTAAGGAACTGAGAATACTGAGCAGAGCAAGAGACAAAGAACAAAGATGAGAGACATCTTACCATAAAGGAAGGCGGAAAGGCTTCCCTTGGGCATGTAATCGAAGATGAGCAGATTTTCACTTTTGGGCTCCAGCACCAGGTCGTAGGCCCTGAGCTCCAGAAGGTTGGGGTGCCGGATCTTGCCCAGCACCATCGCCTCCGCCTCGAACTCCTTGTTATCCTTGGTGATCTCCCAGAGCCGCTTGACGGCCACCAGGGTGCCGTCCTCCAGCGTCACCTTGTACACCGACCCGTACGCGCTCTTCCCTATTTTCTTCGCGGGCGAGCACCACAGGTCGTGCCCCGTGAACGCCAACGGCCCATCGAAGTGCACCAGCTTCCTTCCCACGTCGCCGCGGGACTCTGCATCCGCCGTGCCAAACCTTGGCAGCTTGTCGTCGGTGCTAGTTGATTCAGGCTAAAATATTCATAAGAGAGTGATTAACATCACATCGACATGTCACCTTCGGGTGTATATGAAAACTCAATAACACTTGCAAGTGTTAGACTGCAACAAATGTTCTTACATGCGAGTATACGAAAATTCCCCTACCACGCAAATGTGTTGTTGCAGTTTTTCCTTAATAAAAAAAGCAGTGGCAAAAACAAGTCAGGAACTTACCAAACTCTTCTGCTCTGCATCCACCTTTTTATCATCTCCTCCATTACCTTGACTCGGAAGGCGGATGATTTGGAGGGTGATACACTGGTTGTTGGGCGCTGCAAGGAGTGAGATGTTAGCCATGAGCCCATGAACATCTTGCCGTTCGTGCGTTGCATCGCGGCAACATCCTCGTCAAGAGCCAACACCGCTGACTCCGGTGACTTGAGCCCGTCTCGTGAGCCTTTGATCTTCTCCCATGACCTCTGAAGCTTTTCTAGGGTCTTATTATTGAACAAAACCGAATTAACACGCTTCATCAGCCGCATACGAATGAGCTCTGCCGCCACGTCAGGGCAGACAGTTTCGTCCAGTGCGGTAGTCACCAAAATCGGCCGGAAGACGACCAATTCACAGTCGTCTATCTGGATTGTATCCTTCCTGCTGATCTTAGGTTCGTATAACTCCCGCCGACGGTCATAAGATGGTTTTGCCGGCCCTTCGAATATCCAGATACACGATGAAGTTCTTCTGCTCGCCCACGTACAGATACGGCACTTGTATGGTACCGTCCGTTTCGTTCGCCGAAGTATCCCACTCATAGCCGGCACACTTGATGGATGATATAGTGACATTATCGTCCGGAGTGTGCAGCTTGATCTCGACGTCCGTGGCGGTGACGTCGAACATGAGACGGCCAAGGGACTGCGCAATTGCATCCCTGAACTTCTCTAGGTCCTGGTTGACATAAAAGTAGAAGCCCCCGGTTTGCGCGGCGATGCCACACAAGGCAGCGGCATCATGGCCCTCACTCAAACCAAACGTGTCCACCGGGAAATCTTCAGGGAACATAATCTCTTCCAAGATTGATTGGTTTTCATCGGAGAGGAAGATTATGCGGCCCACACGGTTCATTGTTAATGCTTCTAGTCCACGGTGCCGCAGGATCTGCACATACATTTTGGCACACGCCCACATATATATGTTGAGTTAATTATTTTGGGAAAAGCTAGCAAACGTGGACCTATGCATAGACGAACAAACCCCTTAGCCTAAATCCTGCTAGTTCATAGTGCACTGGAATGCATGCTGCAAAATTGAAATATTTAGATTTGAAACAAATAGGTTCAAGGTCATACCTCCGCTGCCTCGTTAAGAGCAAGGCCCATATTGATATTGGTGCCTCCTCCAGGCACCAGCATGCAGACCTCGTGTCTCGCTCTTTCGCGATTCACGCTGGTCATAATGCTGAGTTCTGTGAGGTGCTTCGTCTCGTTATCGTTGAATGACACGACCGACAGCCGGTCGTCCTGGCGGAGGTTGTCGATGACGAACATCATAGCTTGCTTCACGAAGTCCATCCTGTTTTCGAGCAACATGCTTGAACTGACGTGGAGCACTGCTACAAGATCCAATCCTGGACACGAGCTCTTTGTGCATCGCAAAGGCGCTGTCACTCGCAGCAGTACAGGGAACTCTTCGGCATCCGTGGTCGACGAAATGGAATTGACTATGGGCATTATTTCCAGCTTCACCTTGTCGTCGCTACCAGTTGATTCATGCTGAAATGCATGGAGGAACAATTAACATCAGTCCACACGTCACATTCAAATGGGCTGATGCTCAGGAGTCAAGATAACGAAAGTGTTGTACCAGTGTGGTCACCAATCAAGTTATTCCGACAATTGCTGAATGGGAATTGAATTTCCAAAAAAAAATTGTTATCTTTATAGCTAAACCTAAATTTTCTTTCTTATCCTTTTTGGTGAAAAGACTAGCGTGGCTTGTTCTCAAATCTGGCCTGGTAGTTTTTATAGTATTTCGTTTGCACATTATCTATATTTCAGGGGCCTGAAATTTTGTCTTCTCCAGTCAAAATTTTGTCATGTTGCAGTTGCTATTTTCAGATGTTGCAATGGTGTTACTGCATGTTGCACAAAATTCTCCGGTTCTTGTTCACTATGTTGTATCCTATGTTGCAGTAAGTATTTAAAAATCTCGGCCGGTCGGAGAAAGGCCGCCCCCATGATATTCCATTAAGAAGAGCTCAACCGGAGCATGGTTGAGAAAGTTCACGGAACTTTGAGCCCCACCACGACCAGCCCTATCGCGAGGACCAGCCTACCACAGGTCGATTCACCTATTTTTTTTTTAGATAATGGGAAGATTGTATTAATCCCAGCCTTGGCCTTCAGAGAAGTTACAGCCACAGTGGCCTTGGCTTCTAAGAAAGTTACAGCCAAATACAAACACCGACAATTGGACAATTGTCCGCCATCATCAGTAGTATATAAACGCTACACTGATGAAACAAAACTTAGAAAAAACAAACAAGCGAAAACTCTTCCATCTGCAGATTTAATTATCTTCCGGTGCTGTTTCTTGAGTACGGTCGATTCACCCATGCCAACTAGGGAACCAACAAGTGACCTTTTTTACCTCAGCTCGAAAATTTGCTCCCACTAGGAGTCGAACCTGGGACCTGCAGGTGTTGAGGCCCTTAACTTCTAGGATAAAGGCCCTTACGCCTTGCAGTAAGTGTTTTATGTTAAAGTTTCTTATGTTGCAATTGTCATTTTTATACGTTGTAATAAGCATTTTATATGTTGTAATAGGTATTTGTAGATGTTGCGGTGCGGAGTAAAATACCCTATCTGAAATATAGCGTTTCCATTTCTTTTGGTTTTTTTTCTATCTGTAAATACCCTATCTAAAAGAAATCTGTAAAACGACTCCCCAACAGTTTTCATATATTAATAAACGAATTACAAAATCAACGTGCTTCTTATTGGGCCTTCCATATACCCACTCGCAATAAATTTGTCGCAATCTAACTCATATAAGTTTTACTTACTCCCTCCAGTTTCAAAAGTTGTCGTTTTGAGATTGTCTTAAGTCAACTTTTTAACTTTGACTATAAATATTTTCTAATGTATTAAGTTTATACATGTGAAAATGATATGAGTAGATTTGTATTGAGATATGATTTCATAAAAGTACACTTCAAGTATATTTCATAAATATTCTATAGAAAAAAGTATTAGTCAAAGTTGTGTTTTGAAGACCGTGTCAATGTCCAAAAAACGACAACTATTTTGATACTAGAGGGAATAGTTTTTATATACCAGCCTGAGAGCTTTAATTTGATCGGCTAACATGGCTCTTGGCGAGCCTCTAAATACATCTCAAAATGGTCTATCATAGCAATTGCCCTATATGTGTGTGAATCACGCATATATCTGTCCCTAAGTTTTCCCCTTCATTTTGCTCATAATCGTGGCTATAGGTTTTCCTTCCATTAATGATAATCATTAAAAATTAGGATAGGATGCAACATCAACAAACTAAATAGTTACTATGCTATCATGAAGTTTTTGGAGCAATGATATAAGCCAGACGAGAGCTACGTTGGCCTTTCAAAGCTTTCAGAGGGTATATGAAAACCAAATAAAACTTGCAAGTGTTAGACCGCAACTAAAGTTCTTAGATATTAGCCCAGCAAATCCGTGCACCTGCACGGGCTAGAAATATTATTATGAACTGTAGAAGATTGTATAACGAAGATTTAAGAATTCAAAAATAAATGTTTTTAACTTTATATGAAAATAGAACTACATATAACCTTTGGAAATTATATATTAGCTTCACCATTCTGTTTACTAACATGCATCTGCCTACAACAAAATTTCTTCTATTTATCAATGGCTTCCATGTGCTTAGTTGTCCCACACCATATTTTGTTATTTTTATAGAAGAACAACATTGTCCTCCTTTTAACTCCTTGTAATTTGAAGTTGGACACGGAAACAGTGCCAACTCTACAGCGCGTAGGAGTTTTCCGGAAAAAAAAATTCCTATGCACTGTAGAGTCGGCACACTAATAGCAATAACGGGCAGCAGGGGAATCCCATCCTATTTCCGTTAAAAACATATGTGTATTCAAGCTAATAGTACAGTGCATTACTTAATATGTACGTGTGCCTGCAGGCTGCACCCTGCTATGGATAATATTTTGCATTGCTAATAAAGCTTGATGTCTCAGTTCTCACTCTCAAACCTATGGAATCCAACCCAAGCCTATTGGCATCTGAACTAAACTCTCAGACTTGTGAAATGAACCGTCAAACCTTCGATGAAATTATGTTAGTATACTAATATACTAAACTCTAAGACTTAATGAAATTATTATTGTTTAGCTCTAGTCGTGCAGTGCTAAGTTTCTCGGGAAAAGTACTATAGTTTTATTTACCAATGAGCCCTTGCACCCCTTTTTCATTCTTCCTCTGATTCATGCCCGATGATGTCCAGTTAGTAGTAATAATGCGCGGATGGCCTTGCCGTGATGCCTGGGCTACCAATGACACCATCTTATCTTATCTTATATTTACTAATTGGAGCCTTTTTTTTTTGACCTCCACATTATTTGGAAGATGCTAGAAATTCTTCACAAAAAAATCAAAAACATCCGGCCATACAAATTAAAGTAAGATAAACAATAGCCTTTAGATCTAATGTAATGTGATTTAAATTACCCAACATTACCATTACAAAAAACTTAGTCAAAAAGACCCCTAATACCTATTTACAAATTACCACCATGCAATTATGAGTAAAAACTAGATAAATTCAAAATTATAAAAAAGCCAAAAACTACCCCTAATACGTATTTATAAATTACCCACCATTCTATTATGAGTTAAAAATAATTAAATTCGAAATAGAAAAATAGCTAAAAGTACCTTAGTTCCTATTTCTATAAATTTCAAAAGTGCAGAGCAAAGGGCAATTGGAAATGAAAATTACAAATAATAAGCATGCTACTAAAACTAATAATATCTTAAGACATAGATTAACAAAATAACCAATTTTATACTAAACAAAATAACACAAACTTCCTGTGTCAACTATGTTCTAGCCCATGCAGGTGCATGGGTTGAAGAGCTAGTATTTACTAATTGGAGGCTCCTTTTGAGGCCTTCGCGTTAATCGGAAGAAAATGCTAAAAATCCTCTAAAAAAGCAAAACACCCGGCCGTACATATTAAAGAAAGATAAACAATAACTTTTAGATCTAACGTTATCTAAATTACCCACCTATGCCATTACAAAAAAACTTAATCAAAAGGACCCCACATACCTATTTACAAATTACCCACCATGCCATTATAAGTAAAAAATAGATAAATTCCGAATTATAAAATAATAGCCCAAATTAGCCCTAATTTCTATCTCTAAATTACCCACCATGCCATTATGAGTTAAGAAATAATTAAATTTGAAAGGTAAAATAGCTAAAAATACCCGCAATAAAAACTATGTGAAAATAAAATATCATTTCTCTTTCAATTGTTAGAGAAACACACATTAAAAAAGGAGCCCACAAATAATAAGTAACTAAAAAGAAAACATCCGGCCGTTGATAGTGTTGCTTATCAAATTCTAGCCAATGGATCTACCTTGACACCATGATATATATGCGTCGTACACGACATGGAGGCAATCAAATGGAATGTAATTCGAGATTAAGAAATTCTGAGTAAAAGTCTAATAGTTTAAATATGGTTGCTACATAAAGTTCAACGAGAATCAGAGTCGTTTTACATATGAAGTCCGGTTTGCCTAAAAAAATCGTAAAATAATGAGCTTAAGCATAACGAAAGAGCAAGACATGGGCTTATACTAAACATTCTATATATAATTCACAACGCAAGACACCGGTTGCAAGAGTACTTTTTAGTGAAAAAACCGAAGTTATTTTTAATTGGTTTCACTCCATATGCAATATAGTATAAATTTCTAAACTGCGGCATATTTAAGATCCACTAGCCCGTGCAGATGCATGGGTTGAAAGACTAGTATTTACTAATTGGTGGCTCCTCTTGATGCCTCCATCTTAATCGGAAGAAAATCTTAGAATTCTCACAAAAAGTAAAACATTCCACCGTACAAATCATAGTAAGATAAACAATGGCCTTAGATTTAAACTGATCTAAATTACCCACCACTGCCATTATAAAAAATTAGTCAAAACTAACCCTAACACCTAATTATAAATTATCCATCATGCTATTATGTAAATTTATATTTATAACTTAAAAATATGCCTTCCTATTAGTCATGGTGTTGCCGCAAGGCATATCTAGCAGCCAAGTGCTACATGTTGCCATTATAAATTATTCATGTTTGCCAAAGCATACATCGTAACGACGTTGGACTCCTGTTGAAGTTGAATCGTCTACGTGCAAGGATCAAGTGCCAGGACAAAAGCTTTACCCAAAATATTTTCCTAACAGTATATACATTTTTATGAATAAATGCATGATCAAATATTATGACAATTGTTCTATAAAATTATGACAATGTAATAAAAAATCTACTCTTAGGTTTAATTACTTTCAGAGTAGAGTCTCACTATAAGTAACGGAGGTTATGATCGTACTAGATCATCCAGGATGATATCTCACTAGAATATGTGAGATAACATGTAGTATGTGGACATACTCAATTCATAAACACAGAAAATTTGGAATTATAACAATAGAAAGACAAAAAATCCCCTAATTCATGTTTTTTAATTAGCCACCTTGCCACTGTGATGAGTTCATAAATAGCTAAATTTGTATTAACATAATAAAATGAAGTATTATATATTTAAATCAATTTTGAAATAAGTTAAATTAGAAATAAATATAATAATAAAGTAACAAATAAATTTTTATTCGAATATTTTAGTAAATAGACCTTAAAAAGAGCCCATCGAAAATACAAATAATAACTATTAAAATTCATGTCAAACAATTACAAGGTAGAGACATCTGAATCTAAATAGAAATACTTTAGTTTGGGTACCAGGTCAATTTATGAATTGATTACAATGGTATTTTATTTTCATATATTGTGAACGTTAAACACCTTAGTAAACTAGATTTTAAGAAAAGGGAAATTAGATGGACATGCATTATGTACCACTGAAATATGGCACGATCAGTGGGCTATTTCGTAACAAAACTGATATAATTTAAAATAAAAAATGATATAACATATTACTATAAATTAGAAAATAATTTCGACAAGAAAAATAAGACAAAAGGATGGACAATTTATATTCTTATAAGGCATATTTTCTAAGTAGCAAAAAAAAAATCCTAAAACTAGAAATGCAGTGCAGGTCCCCATATGCTTGCTTGGCCCGGACGTGGTAGCCTACAACTGAAAAAAATGCAACCTAGCCGTGCAAGTATTGCACGGGTTTATGGACTAGTGCATCGAAGGAAAGAATGCGTCATCCACCCGACCTCTAGCCATACTGTGAACAATTCAACGAAACCGACATCTTTATAGACGCCGAGACCATGTACAACTCTGTTTGGATTCACTTTCTAAACTTTTAGCTGGCTAATTTTAGTTAATTTAGATCAAACAAATTTTTTTAAAAATAATTAAACTTTTAGAACATGTTCAAAAAACCCCCATAAACTTTTTTTAAATCATACTAGTTTCTCGGTTTTTGCCGAGAGGCTCTATTAGGGTGGGCAAAAAAATCGATACTCAACACCGAGACCGAAAAAACCGAGACCGTAAAAACCAAATTTCGGTCTTCAGGTAATTGTTCGGGTACTAGACTTAGGAACCCGAATTTTATTCATCAAATTTGGATAGCACCATTGGGTACCCGAACTACCCAAAATAGCCGAAATATTATTTATAAGTGTAGGATATAATACATAGTCATGTCATGGACACGTAGCATCTTTTGTACTCATTCACCACATTCATGTTTTCTCCATCATATAATGGTAATTCATTATCAAGTTAATTGCATAGTGTATTTTAGGTATAATCAAGTTGATTTTATTTTTTTTGAAAAATTAGTGTAATATTGGGTAGTTTGGGTATAACCGAACCGAACTGAAATTTAGGTATCCAAAATTATCAGGTATCTAAATTTTTATTGTCATTTCGGGTAGTGATTCTAGATAGCGAAATGTAAAAAGACCTAAAGAAACCGGATCGAAACATCGGTAGACCGAACGCCCCCCCTAAGCTCCATCATCAACTGTTTTACTGTAGTGGATCGTACGGGTGGTCGGATTCCATGCTTCCCATGATCCAGCCCAGCCGTCCATTCCCGCAAGTGTGGCTGCGCACCCGCGACCTCCTTCGATCCTTCTGGATCCTTCTCCCCTCCTCTCCGCTCCCTCGCCCCGCCATGTCTCTGCGAAGGTCCCCCGATCCCCGCGACCACGGCGACTCCGTCGCCTCTTGGCCCGCTTCCCCTTCTTCCTCTCCGCATCCTCACCCACGGTCCCACCAAACCCTGCGACGGTTGCCTCATCCCGGCGACTATCCACCAGCCACCGGTCGCCCTTGGTTCGAACGACGACGGCTCCGACAATCTTCCCACTCCGGCGACCATCCACGGACCACCCGCCTGCCTGACGGCAATTGAGATCCGGCGCCGCGCAACCCGGCTTCCCCTGTCCCTGTCCTGGCTGTATACAGGAATCTACCGGCAACACGTGCGGTCAAGAATGCTCCAACGTAGATCGATTCGGCACTATTTCTTCTCCAACTCCGATTCCCAGGTAAGATATAGAAGAACGCTCCCCGTACCTTCAAACCCAGGCTGGCTTCTAATGTTGACTGATTTACGTAATTGGTATTGCTACTGAAGATTAGCTGATGGTTCCTCAGATGTGCTCTATTATGTTCGTTTTGATTGACATTTCCAACTCATGTGAGTTCTATTCAATTTCCTGTATAAAAGAAACTCTCTATTGTTGAGCAGAGATTTTTTTTTGGGCTATTCTGATATGCTACCACAGAGTGCTTGATTCATTTTGCTTAACATATAATTAATGAATGGACAGATGTATGGCACGGTCCCATTCATAGCTTCTGATTTTAAATGTTATGTTTGAAATATTTATTCTTTTATGCAGTACAGCATTGTATTCTTTAGACACAGCTATATATTTCGATTAAGAGATCAAAGAGCTATGATTTACATATAAACTTCTATACTTTAGAAATAATAATAAAAAACCTCACTGATGCAGTTTCCTATCACTTTCAGAATTTGTATACCAAGTGTGGTACAAGATATACATATTCGTGTGTGAAGATTTTAATGTCATATGCTTCATCTTCTTCGGGCAACAGTGCAATTGTAGTTGCTAAATTTCAGACACCAGTCTGGTGAGTATATGCATAAAGCTATTTTCATATTACCTTGAATAGCACATCAATAGATGAGAATACTTAACAATTGTGATGGAATATTGCTAATTTGCTATTAGTTTTTTGTTTTCCTTTGCCACTGACATGTAACTGCAATCAAATCTAATAATTCCGAACACCGGGAAGAGTCCGTTATCTCAGCGCTGCTGCTTCACCCCATGCCTTCCCTGCCACCATTGTCGCTGCTGGACTCTTGACCCGTAAACTATGTCTTCCCACAGCAATTGTTCTCTCTTCTGAAGCCAAGGAATCTCCAAATGACCTGATGTTGTTAGCTGTGGTCACCCTTTTATCAGAATCCATCTTTTGCAATATCTTGTGCAGTTCCCATGGCAATTACCATCGATATTCCCTGTATTTTATACTATGCAAGATTACCCTGCCTGCCTGCCTGGCTCCCTCTGGTGTTGCTGTACTGCTATTGTTGCTCCTACCACAAATGCATTAGATCCTGATTGTTAATGAAAATGCCCTTCCGACCACATAGAACTGATATTGCGTTGCTTTACTCTGGAATTTTCATTTATTCCATTCAATGGAAGAGTTTTTGGATCTGTTTTGTTGATAGAGCTGTACATGACATCGTAGTTGCTGGCCACCTGTTTACATGACCTGTCTACATTCAACTGCAGCTCATCCTAAAATCCATAGTTCATGAAACAAGTTTCAAATTAATTTCTCAATGTTTTGTCATTTTGAGTCGTCATTTATGTTAAAAATAGTATTCCAAGATATAATTATGCATGTTACCTCATCTATATTTATTATTATATTATATTATAAGTGATGCTCAATTCCAACTGTAGCATTATACCATTTTGGTGTCTCTCTGTCCTGATATAATTTTCCATTGGTGCATATTAGCCATAATGATCCTGTCAGTGGATTAGCTTCATGGACCAACATTGCAAATATTATAAAATTTTACTTCCTGAAATCCTCTGCCATAAAGTTTGATGCTCACAGTTATCTTACACCAGTTGGCTGTACGCTAAATTGCTTTGCCTTATTCCTTAGCCAGACCTCAATACATAAAAAATTAGGATAACGGGAAAGAAAAAATAACCAAATTTTCGTCTTTTCCATAACAAGTTACTAAAATTGGTGGTATCTTCAAATACATCTGCTCTTCGATTATGGGTTCAGTGAAAATTTTTAGAATCCTATTTATTTGCATGTTCTGAACCCTTCTTTCTAATTTGTGCAAGGATAGGTTGACATGAATATGCCCTGAATGCAGAACATTTCCTCCTAACTTGTTGACAAACTTAATAAAACTAAAAGCGCAAAATGAAAGGTTGGTATGCATGGAGCTTGCTGCCTGTCTCTCTTTATGTAGTGTAAGCATAGGATTGTTTTTTTTTTAACTGCTTCAGGCTGATAAGAAAACGCATACATGTATTATGTGATTTTTTAGCTTGCTATGTACCTTTATAATGATTCATATCCAGATACTATTGAAAAACTGAGTAGCATTACACATTTAGTTTTGTTTAATTTCCTTTTGATAAAAAGCACACTTTTTTTGTACGGTCTTATAGGGTTCCTCTCTTTTCTAAGCTATATAAATATTTCAAATTCTGCTCTTTACTCATATGATTCACACTTTTTCAGGTGTACACTGTTGCAGATTGGTGGTAGCATCAACAAATTCTACATCTTCGATGGAGTTTGTCCCAAACACATTATGCGTACTGAATATTCATATCCTAATCTCTTTGTTTATTACTCCATAAGCTATTGCATGTGATTTCCTTTCAGCCTTTACTTTCCATATCGTTGTTGGAATATTCATAGCCTAAAATATTCGATGAAAATGATATAAGCTATTGTATATGATTTCATTCAACCCTTTACTCTCCATATTGGTACATCTTCTGGTGTTTCGGACATGCCCGTGTCAACGAGCGGGGTTTTTGCTAGTTACATTATTGAGGCTTAAGCCAAAAAAACTATCTCCAAAAGGGCCCTAAAACAACTTTCAACTTTTTCATAGCCCCTAAACTCCCCTCATTTGTAGCTACAAACAGGGAAAGAATTGAATGCTTTATTTTTTTTTTCAATAGAATTAATATTTTTGTAGCCCCAGATGCAGATGTGGCCTAATCAAAAGTATTTTGATCCACTTTTAGGGGATGACTGTTGGAGGAAGGAAGAAAAATTGTCCCTCATAACTCCAAAAACAAGTACCTCAACCCTCAAAGTGACTCAACATTGAGGAAAAAGGAGAATTGGTGGAATTGGTTTTATTAGCTAAGATCCAACAAGTAGCTGCTAAAATTATCTGGCTACTATTTTAGTTGACTAAAATTAACCGGCTAGAGGATCCAAACAGGTCCTAACATGCATATGGCAAGAAAATCTTAGCAAGAGTCCTGGCTGGACTCATCCATGTCTATAGTCTTTTTTTTTTTTCCTTTTATATTTGGCAAGGGACGGTGTACCATACTTGATATACATAGGGCAAGAGAATCTCATCTTCATTATTCCGAGATTTATATATTTAGTATAGTATGGTGGGTAATTTAGATATATCAGGTATTTTAGACTAATTTTTTTTAATAGTGGTGGGTAATTTAGATCATTTTAGATCAAGTGGCTTGAGTTTGTTGTGCATCTAATTAATGGTCAGATGTTTTATTTTGTGAAAATCTCTAAGATTCTCTTCCGATTAACGTGGAGGTCTAAAATATTGCACTTACAAAAAAGTAATGGCGAAAGCAAGAAAGGAACTTACCAAACGCTTTGGCTCTGCCAAGCACTTTGGCTCCGCGTCTGCCTTCTTTATCATCTCCTCCATTGCCTTGACTCGGAAGGCAGAAGATTTGGAGGGTGATTCCTTGGTGGTTGCGCGCTGCAACGTGTGAGATGACAGCCATGACAACAAGTACATGAACGACTCTCTATCTCCACGCCGTATCTCAGCAAAATCCTTGTTGAAGGCTCTCACCACTGACTGCGGAACACTGCAACCGTCTTCTGAGTCCATCAGCTCATCCCATGATTCTTCATTAAAGCCTTCAAAGTTCAATTGTCCCTTGCACCCATCTTCTAAGTCCGTCATCTCATCCCATGATTCTTCAGAGCCTTCAAAGTTCAATAGTCCCTTAAAATAAATTGACCAAAGCTGACGCACACAGTGACATACGAACAAGTTCTATTGCCACGTGAGGGCAGACAGTCCTGTCCGAGGGGTTAGCCCACTTCGACCGCAGGATGGCCAGTTCACTGTTGTCTAGCTGGATTGTAGCCTCCTTGCTGATCTTGGGGTTCCTATAACTACCACTGATGGTCATAAACCTGTTTTGCTTGCCCTTCGGAACATTCAGGTGCACCATGAAGCTCCTCTTCTCGCCGGCGTAGAGATCTGGCAGTTGTATGATAGCAGACTGATGACTAGAAATACCCACCGGGAAGGAGCCAGCCTCGATGTGTAATATTTTGACGTCATCGAGAGTCTGTAGGTTGACCTCTACATCAAGGGCGGTGACAGACATGAGACCACCAAGGGACTGTGCCAATGCATTCTTGATCTTCTCTGTGTCCTGGTAGACATAGGAGTAGAGGCCCATGGTGTGTTTGGCGATTCGACTCAAGTCATTGAGTTTGTGTTCATTACCCAAACCAAAGGTATCCACTGGGAATTCAGGGCTGATGTTGCTTAGTTTGAATGAGCAGTCTTCATGATCGGAGAGTAAGAAGATGCGGCCTACACGGTTGCGTATTTCCTCTGGTCCACGCTGCCCCAGGATCTATACATACATTTTGGCACACATACATATGATGAGTTAATTATTCTGGGGAAGCTAGCAAACGCAGGCCTATGAAAGAGGACACTTTTAAATCATAACTCCTCCTTGTTCATAGTGCACTGGAAGGCTTACTACAAAAATGAAATATTTAAATTTTGAACCAGATATGTTCAAGGTCGTACCTCCGCTGCCTCGTTCAGAGCGGGCCCCATATTGTTGCTTCCTCCAGCTGGCTCCAGCATGCAGACCTCTCGTCTCGCTCTCTCGCGATTCACATCGGTCATAACGCTGAGCTCTGTGAGGCGCTGCATCTTGTCATGAATGTCACGACCGACAGTCGGTCGTCCGGGCCGAGGTTGTCGATGACAAACATCATAGCCTCCTTCATGCTGTCCACCTTATTTTCGAGCATCATGCTTATGCTGATGCCAAGCACAGCTACAAGTCCAATCCTATGCGAGAGCTCCCTGTGCATTGCCGAGGCGCCGTCACTCGCACCAGTACAGGGAAACCTTCGACTCCCTTGGTCGACGGAATCCACTTGACTCTACCGATTATTTGCAGCTTCACCTTCTCGTAGGCCTAAATACATGGGGAGTAATAACATCACATCCAGACGTCTCTTTCAAATAAGCAGATGCTGTTCATTCAAAAAAAAAAAAAGCAGATGCTCAAGATCCAAAGTATTGTGCCAGTATGGTCATCAATCAAGTTGTTCCAACAATTGCCAAAAGGGAAGTGAACTTTTCGGGGAAAAAAACTCGGTTATCATGAGAGCCAAGCGTAGAGCTTTTCTTTTTTGCTAAAAAAAGGAGACTGGTACTAATTAATTAAAATCATTTTGAGTCCAAGCCGTACTGGCACTTTGATTTTAATCGCCACTTTTGTATTGAATTCTGGGCATAGAAAAGAGGATACACAATATCACCAGTATATACCGGTGCTATTTAGAATCTGGTAATCTGGATTAGTTCGCTGCACCAGTATTCTTGAGTAGTATCGATAATAGTATATACTAGGGTATTGTAGCGAAATAAAACTAAATGGTGGCGCAGATCGATGGCAGTGCGATAAAATCAGTGGCGATGAGGTCATAGGTGGCTGCGACTCAGTGCATCGAGGTCGTAGGTTACGATATGGCAAGTTCAGTGGGGGCGGACTAAAATGCCATGGTACCATTCGTGATACCACCAGTATTACCGTGGTATTTGCATAAGTAAAACTCTAATTGAAAAAAGAGAGCCAAGAGTTGAAAAGAAACTTGGTGTTTGAATATATATGATCTTACGACAAGGGGGAAGTGACAAATGAGAAAATGGTGCATAAACTCAAGGTATGAGGATATGCGTGCCATCAGTACTTACATTGATTTGCGGTAAAGTAAAACCATTTGTATGTTCCATTTCAGTAAGCCTCTCAATTATGCGCTTTGTATCTGGTCTATTGTCTGGGTTAGATTCAATGCATTCTATCCCTATCTCAGCGCATACCCGTACGGATTCCAACCATGTGTCTTCCAGTGACACGGTGTTCCAACTTTCAAGTACCTAAGAAATGGCAATCATGAGCTTGGGTTTATCCAAGAAATGGGCAGCAGGAGTATGTAGTGCATGAAAACAACAAACATAAAGTTAGAAGGAGTATGTGAATTTCCACGACATTCGATAAACTAAAACGGAAAATACTGGGTATATTTTGTATACCTACAAATAAACAGCTTATGTGTGACTATTTCGAGTTTTATGCAGATTTTCATTTCTATTTTTTTCCTTGATTGGTTTATGCTTCTATGTATTCTATGAGTCAGAGTATCAGGATACTTGGTTGACAACAGTACTTTGAAAAACTTGTTATTTGCACTACTTGATCTACTTCCTAGCATGATTATGTACCCATCAAGCTGATGTAAAAAATTAAATAACTGTTGCCATCCAAGACAGCGTAAAGAAAATCAGAGATATTATAATGATGGTATAAAATTTTTACTTTGGAGGGGGCCATATTATGACTTGTACAGCTACTAAGATTGGATATAAATAAGATCAAAATTCAATCCTGAATTTTCTAGCAACATAGGCCCTATTTGGATGGACTAAAACTAAGGCGTGTTCGTTTCCCCTTAGTCCTAAAGTTTAGACCTGTAACATCAAAGAGAATCTTGCTATTTAAGAGTATTAAATAAAGTCTAATCACAAAACTTTTTTGACAGATGGGTGCTAATTTACGAGATGTATCTAATGAGCCTAATTAAGCTATGTTTTGCTACAGTTATGCTACAGTAACCATCATCTAATCACGGCTTAATTACCCTCATTACATTCGTCTCGCAAATTAGCACAGGGGTTCTGCAAATAGTTTTGTAATTAGACTTTATTTAATACTCCTAAATAGCAAGATTCTCTAGCCTAAATTTAGTCCTAAAAGAAACGACTAGGACTAAACTTTAGTTGACTGAATGGACTAAAGTTTGTACTACTTCATATCTGACTTTAGCCTTCAATAAAGTGTTTTTTTTTTTTTAGCATTTCAATACAGTGTTGGGGGCTAGTGAACTAACTACTAGTTGGGCTGTCGGCTAAACTTTAGTCCATCCATTAGTCCTCTTATTAGGATGGATTAAGGGTTAAGGTTTAGTTAGCTAAACTTTAATCCATGGATCCAAATAGGGCCTTAATGTATAGTACCGGAGTACAGTTGTAAAGTGCAACCCGATAGCATGGCCTAATGAACTTTTAATACCGATCATTTTATCCTGGAACTGACTGTGTTCTTACATTCTCATCTTAGAATATCCCTTCTGTCCTGTCAATATCTCTAGTATTATAATACCAAGACTGTATATGTCTGACTTCAAAGTGATTTGTCCATCAATGTATTCTGGTGCCATATATCCCCTGCATTAAAATTTTGTGCCCTGAGAAACTTAAGAGGAAAATGAACGCGGCATAATTCTTACTAAACCAAAAAATGCTTTCTTCAAGGTACTTAGCGAGCTTACATGGATCCAATCACAGTTGAAGTCATGGCTCGGGTTTGCTTTTCATCAAAGAGCCTTGATAGACCAAAATCAGTGATTTTAGGGTTCATGTCATGATCCAGCAGTATATTTGCAGGTTTGAGATCACAATGAACAATTTTCTTCTGGTCACCATGGTGAAGATAATGCAAACCCTCACAAATTCCCTTAATTATCTTATAACGTTCTATCAATTCAAGTCCATGGGTGCATCTGCAAAGTGGAGAGCAGATCGAAGCATTTATTTTTTCCTTTTTTGTATACTGGGGGAACTAAAAAGGCTTAAGCAGGCTTTTCCATATACAGATAAGATAGAAAGAAATTTACCACTGATATGCTTATCAAGACTCCCTTGTGGCAGAAACTCAAAGCAGAGAAATCTCTGTCGTTCCTCTGCCATGACATTCCTTCCAGGGAGCTTCCACACTTTCCTTGTGTATCAGAACAGTATCCCATGAATCGTACTATATTTTATGCTTCACCCTCATCAGACTATCAACCTCTTGGCAGAATTTCGTCTCATGCACCTCCTGCGTCAGGGACAGCTTCTTAACAGCAACTGTACCATTTCAAGCTTACCCTGCAGTCATAATATGCCTTGTCAGCGTGAAATATGCTTCTTTTTAGATCATTTGGGAGCAAGACTGAGAGTAGTTGAGAGCATTTGTACCTTGTAAACAACTGCAAACCCCCCACTTCCAATCTGCAGGTCATCAGAGAAATTATTCGTGATGGATTTAGCAATGATAGTGACAGAGCTGCTGGCTCTGCACTTTCATCAATTAGCATGAGCTCCAGGGGATTGTATAGACTGGCTTCAGACTCCATTTGTAGTCGCCTGTAAAGGCTACTAGTAAAAATGCACGTGCGCCACGCACGTGTCCGCCCAAATGACATCATTTGACTGGACTTTAATATGATGTACCGTGTACGTATCATAAAAAAAACACACTTCTGACACATAAAAGACATAACACGACAAGCTCAGAATCTGATAAAATAACGACATTGTTTGAATTTAAATACGCTAATTGACTTGAGACATAAAAGACATAACGTGACGATAGCGACCATAAATAATTGAGAGTCTTCATTTTCAAGCAACCTCAAAGCACATTCATATCTTTAATCCCGTGGCGCCCTGAACATTAATCTTTTTTATCTCAATAAATAATAAGTATATCATTTTGCACAACACCTAAAAATTAATATTTATTCAGGACTATGAACTGATTTGTCTGAAAAGCTTATAAATAAAAGTGTTTATGAGGCAAAGTGTTTTTATTCAGGACTACCACATTGCTCTAGTCACCAAGAGTGACTCGTCCTACCAGCAGAGTAAAGTGTTTATGAGGCAAAGTATATATAGAAAAAAGGGATATGATGTCCTAGCCCGTGGCCTGCCAGTTTTTCTGTACCAATCTACATGTCCTTCGATATACCCTATCTGAAAATTTATGGACGGAGAGTAAATCTCAACTGAATCGCAATACCTATATATTTCCAATTGACCAGATCCCTAGCAGTAAAAAAGCAGGGTTTATATATTACTCAGTACTAACAGCTCCACTGAATGGCTTAGTAAATTAAATAGTTCATCTAACAAGCAAATAGCATAAAAGTGAAATCGAATGCCATGTAGCCACATCATGCGAGATATCAATATTACAGCATACAATAGAGAGCAGACAAATCATACATAGATTATCGAAGTAAACCTTCGCTCCCATACAACAACCTTGAGATTTGAATTTCTAAAAACAACAAAACAGTACCAGAACAATGTAGTATGAAACGAGCTTATATATCTAAGAGCATAAACCAGAAAGCCACCTAGAAACGATTATACAAGGTTCCCTTTGAGCACTCACACACATTACAGGGGAGTATCATCAAAGAGCATATATATAATGAATCTCAAAAATTATCATTAAATCATCATAAACCACATAAGGATATAAACATTGGATTAAATTCTTAAGCAGTAGTAGCATACCTGCTGGAGACCTGGAGATGCATGTCACGAGTCATTCTCAAACGGGTTAAAAATCTAGAGACCAAATCTGCATGGAAATATTAACAGTGAGAAGTTTTTTGTTGGCCCTTGAAAATCAATCAATTGTAAAACTCAGAAGCATTGACGACAGACACAAATATGGAAAACATGATATGTAAAACTCAGAAGCATGGATATGATAAACGAAGAGCGGGTTTGTTGAACAATTCAGTGCAAAAGGTAGAAGATTTTCAGGACTACAAGGTTGATCCGTTGATGTGTAAGCAAGCATTTCTAATGCTTGATCTTTAACCACCATGCCCAACAAAATATTTTTTAAGCTGCTCACCTGGAGTACATATCTTCTACTTACGCTAGATCATGAAGCATAGACGGATATCAGGTCCTCTAACAGATGGTAGGTATTCTATTTTGGACCTGAAGCAAAGCAAAGTTCAATTGAAACAGCAGACGAGTACTAACTCATTCCATCGTTCCTGTCCCCAGGCGAGGGGATCACTCCGTGTAGGTGTGCAGGTTAGAGCACATTCCCGCACACATCCACACAGAACAACGCCAGATCAAACCCTATCTTCCTGCACTGCAACCAAGCCAAGTCAGACAGAAGATACATGATTTCTGCAATCCTAACAGTTTGAGCTACGAAAGTAGTCGAAAGGCATGTCAAACAATCAACACCTTGTCCGCAAAGGCTTTTGATGCTCTGCTCACACAAGTAGTGCAGTTCAGAGCTCTATGAATTCAGTACTCTCACCAAAAGGTCATTAAGTTCAATGTTTCTATCTATCATTAAAAAATGCATATTAGAAAAAGCAATAAGTCAAAGCAAAGATTCAAATAAAAAATTATTT